>JAJIBD010021040.1:0-93086 GCA_021461705.1 Cryptotis parvus
TTTTTTTAACATTTTATTATACCACCACGAGATATACAATTACAATGCTGTTCACGCTTGGGGGTTTCAGTCACACAGTGTTCCAGCACCCCCCCTCCACCAGTGCCCCCCCAGCCACCACCCATGTCCCCAATTCCCTCCCCTCCCACATCCTGCCTAAATGGCAGGTTCTTTATCTCCTCTCCTCTCCCCTCTCTCTCCTCCTTCTCCCACACATTGTACACTTCTAAGTGCATTACGTACACTTAGAAGCCATCATTTGCATTTTTTTGGTCTGTATTTAATGCTCAGTTCTATGTTAGCATCAGAACTTTAGACATTTATTCACACATGTTCCCTTCTCTATCTAAACCAACCCTCTGACTCCCACACGCTTGTGGTAATTTCCACTTTCGGTAAGATCACCTAGTATATTTATGTCATGCAAATAAATGCAGTCATTCTATGCTCTCTCTCTTTCCTTCTGACTAATTTCACTCAACATGATTCCTTCCATATCCATCCATTTATAGCAAAATTTCATAACTTCATTTTTTCTGACAGCTGCATAGTATTCCATTGTGTAGATGTACCACAGTTTCTTTATCCAGTCATCAGTTCTCGGGCATACTGGTTGTTTCCAGGTTCTGGCTATTGTGAATAGTGCTGCTATGAAAATAAAAGTGCGGATTGTGTTTCCGCTGTGTGTTTTTGGCTTTCCAGGGTATATTCCCAAGAGCGGTATGGCTGGGTCAAAGGGGAGCTCAATTTCTAGTCTTTGGAGGAATGTCCATATTGTTTTCCAGAAAGGTTGTACAAGTCGACATTCCCACCAACAGTGTATGAGAGTCCCCTTTTCCCCACATCCACACCAGCACTTGTTGCTTTTACCCGTTTGGATATGGGCCATTCTCTGTGGTGTGAGGTGATATCTCATTGTTGTTTTGATTTGCATCTCTCTGATGATTAGTGATGATGAGCATTTTCTCATATGCCTTTTGGCCATTCAGATTTCTTCCTTGTCAAAGTTTCTGTTCAACTCCTCTCCCCATTTTCTAATGGGGTTGGCTGTTTTTTCCTTATGTATTTGTACCAGTGCCTGATATATCCTGGATATTAACCCCTTATCAGATGGGTATTGGGTGAATATTCTTTCCCATTCTGTCGACTGTCTTTCTATCTTGCTCACTGTTTCTTTCCGAGGTGCAGAAGCTCTTCAGTTTCATGTAGTCCCATATATTTATATTTTCTTCTAGTTGCTTTGTTAATGGTGTTTCACCTTTGAAGATGTCTTTAGCATTGATGTCGTGGAGGGTTTTTCCTTTTTATTTTCTTCAACATACTTTATGGATTCAGGTCTGATATTGAGATCTTTAATCAATTTTGATCTGATTTTTTGTGCAAGGTGTTAGACACAGGTCCAAATTCATTTTTTTTGCGTGTAGCTGTCCAGTTTTCCCAGCACCACTTGTTGCAGAGGCTTTCCTTACTCCAGTTTGGACTCTTTGCACCTTTATCAAAGATTAACTGATCATGTCTTTGAGGGTGGGTGTCAGGATACTCAACTCTATTCCATAGGTCCACCAGTCTGTTTTTATTCCAGTACCACGCTGTTTTAATTACTGCTGCTTTGTAGTACAGTTTGAGGTTGGGAAAGGTGATGCCTCCCATCTTCTTCTTCCCAAGGATTGCTTTAGCTATCCCTGGGGGTTTGTTATTCCATACGAATTTCAGAAGTGTTTGGTCAATTTCTTTAAAGAATGTCATGGGAATCCTTATAGGAACCGCATTGAATCTGTACAAAGCTCAAGGGAGTATTACCATCTTGACAATGTTAATTCTCCCCATCCAGGAGCAGGGAATGTGTTTCCATTTCCTCGTGTCCTCTTTTATTTCTTGAAGCAGTGTCTTGTAGTTCTCTTTTGTATAGGTCCTTTACACACTTGGTTAAGCTGATTCCTAGGTATTTGATTTTCTGTGGCACAATTGTGAATGGAATCGATTTCTTAATATCCCTTTCTTCTCTTTCGTTATTTGTGTACAGGAAAGCCACCGACTTTTGGGTATTGATTTTGTACCCTGCAACTATACTATACCTATCTATTGTTTCTAAGAGTTTTTGGGTCGAGAGTTTAGGGTTCTCTAGGTATAATATCATGTCATCTGCAAATAATGATAGCTTGATTTCTTCCTTGCCTATCTGGGTGCCCTTAATGTCCTTTTTCTTCTCTGATTGCTATGGCGGAGTACCTCCAGTACTATATTGAATAAAAGAGGTGAGAGAGGGCAACCTTGTCGTGTTCCTGATCTTAAGGGGAAGGCTTTCAATTTTTCCCCATTGAGAATGATACTCGCTGTGGGCTTTTGGTAGATGGCTTTGACTATCTTGAGGAAGCTTCCTTCAATTCCCATTTTCTGGAGGGTTTTAATCATGAATGGGTGCTGGATCTTGTCAAATGCTTTTTCTGCATCTATTGATAGGACCATATGGTTTTTATTTTTTCTCTTATTGATGTGATGTATTATGTTGATTGATTTGCGAATGTTGAACCACCCTTGCATTCCCGGGATGAATCCTACTTGGTCATGATGTATGATCTTTTTGATGAGTCTTTGGATTCTGTTTGCTAGTATTTTGTTGAAGATCTTAGCATCTGTGTTCATCAAGGAGATTGGTCTGTAATTTTCCTTCTTTGTATTGTCTCTCCCTGCTTTTGGTATCAGGGTGATATGCGCCTCGTAGAAGCTGTTTGGGAGTGTTTCTGTTTCTTCTATTTCCTGGAAGAGCTTGAACAGGACTGGCAGTAGGTCTTCCTTAAAGGTTTGGTAGAATTCGCCAGTGAACCCATCTGGACCTGGGCTTTTGTGTTTGGGCAGACTTTTAATTACTGTTTCAATTTCCCCGATGGTGATAGGCTTATTTAGGTATTGGAGGTCTTCTTGTTTCAATCGTGGGAGGTTATAGGACTTCAGGAATTTATCCATTTCTTCTAGGTTCTCATGTTTTGTGGCATACAGGTTCTCAAAATAACCTCTGATGATCTCTTGTATTTCTGTTTTTTCTGTTGTGATGTCACCATTTTCATTTCTGATTTTGTTTATTTGGGTTCTCTCTTTCCCTGTCCTTACAAGTCTTGCCAGTGGCTTGTCGATCTTGTTTAATTTTTTCAAAAAACCAGCTCTTGGTTTCATTAATCTTTCATATTGTTTCTTTGGTTTCCAGGTCGTTGATTTCCTCCCTAAGTTTCACTTTTTCCTTCCCTTCTGCCTGGGTTGGGCTTCCCTTGTTGGTCTTTTTCTAATATTTTCAGCTGTGAGGTCAGGTTATTTATATAGGCCCTTTCTTCTTTTCTGATGAATGCTTGCAGAGCTATGAACTTTCCTCTTAACACAGCTTTTGCTGTGTCCCACAAGTTCTGATAGTTGGTATCTTCATTGTCATTTGTTTCTAAGAATCTTTTTGATTTCCTGTTTGATTTCTTCTATGACCCATTTGTTGTTCAGCAGTGAGCTGTTTAGTTTCCAGGTGTTTGGTTTAGCTCCCTGCTTCTGTGTATGGTTCACTACTATTTTCAGTGCATCGTGATCTGAAAAGATAGTCTACACAATTTCAATCCTTTTTATTTTGTTGAGGTATGCTTTGTGGTTCAGTATATGGTCTATCTTGGAGTATGTTCCATGTGCACTGGAAAAAAGTGTATTCAGCTTTTTTTGGGATGAAAAGCCCTGTATATATCAACCAGCTCTCTTTCTTCTATTTCTTCCTTCAGGTCCAGTATTTCTCTGGTGAGTTTCAGCCTCGTCGATCTATCCATAGTCGATAAGGCAGTGTTGAAGTCTCCGACTATTATTGTGCTACTGTTAATGTCTTCTTTGAGGTCTATTAATAGTCGCTTTAAGTATTTTGCTGGCCCTCGTTTGGCGCATATATGTTTAGCAGTGTGATTTCTTCCTGGTATACATACCCCTTAATTATTAAGAAATGGCCTTCATTGTCCCTTTTCACCTTTTTCAGCCTGAAATCTATATTGTTAGATACGAGTATGGCCACACCCACCTTTTTTGGAGGGTTGTTTTCGTGGAGAATGGTCTTTCAGCCTTTGACTTTGAGTCTGTGTTTGCTCTGGTTATTCAGATGTGTTTCTTATAGGCAGCAGAATGTTGGATTCAGGTTTTTAATCCATTTTGCCACCCTGTGTCTCTTAATTGGTGCATTTAGACCATTGACGTTGAGAGAGATTATTGTCATTGGATTTTGTGCCATCTTTCTGTTTAATCTTGTTGTGGTTTTGGGTTGTCTTATTTTACAATAGACCCTTCAATCCTTTTTTTAGAGTTGGTTTTGAGTCTATGAATTTCCTAAGTTGTTGTTTATCCATGAAGTTGTGTATCTTTCTTTCGCATCTGAAAGTAAGTCTAGCTGGGTAAAGAATTCTTGGTGAGGCCTGAAGTTCATTGAGTCTTTTCACAATATCCCACCATTGTTTTCGGGCTTGGAGTGTTTCATCTGAGAAGTCTGCTGTAAATCTCAGTTATGCTCCTTTTTATGTGATTTCCTTCTTTGATCTTGCTGCTTTCAGTATTCTATCTCTGTCTATCGTTTTTGTCATTTTAATAGGATGTGTCTTGGAATATTCTTATTGGGGTTTCTTTTAGCTGGTATCCTTCGGACCTCCTGTATCTGGGAGCATGCTTTCTTCAGTTCGGGAAACTTGTCAGCGATGATGGCTTTGACAGTTTCTTCTTCATCAGGGTTTTCTTCTTGCCCTTCTGGCACCCCAATGTTGTTCCATTTGGCTTCATCCCGATTTTCTCTGGTAGTCTGCTCGTTGATTGTGAGTCTTTTTTCCATCTTCTGGTGTTGTCTACAGAATCTCTGAACCTCGTCTTCGAGATCACTAATTCTTTCTTCCATAGCTGTTACTCTGCTTTGGAGGCCTTCTCCTGTGTTTTTCAGTTCACTTACCTCATTTTTAATATCTGTCATTTCTGCTTGTACTTTAGTCTGAAATTTACTCAATTCTACTCACATTTCCTCCTGTACTTTACTGAGTTTGTATTCCATTGTTTCTTTTATTTCCTTGTACATCTTTAACAGTTGCTTATGAAATTCCTTTTCAGAGAGGTTATATAGCTCATCGTTATTTCTGGACTCATCGGTATTAATAACTTCAATCGTAGAACTTGAGGGACTTTTGTGCTGCTTTACCATAATGACTATCGTAGGTTGAAAATGAGTGTTCTGGGTGATTAGTCAGTAAAGTTAGTTGTGACTGAATTACTTTACAGCTAGGGACGTATAGCAAAGAGTGTAGGGGACAATGCTCAGTGTTATGTCAGGTAGATAGAATATAATTCGCGAGGACGCACTAGCGTCCGCGCGGTTTTGAATTTTGGGGTGTCTGTGGGTGGTTCCGGTGTCAGGGGGTCAGGGTGGAGGTCTTGCAGTGGGAGTTCCTGCGCAGATGGGTGGGGGGTCGATCCCTCCTCAAAGCTGGAGCCTTTTCTCCTGGAGCCCAGTGGTCAGGGCTGCCGCAGGAACGCACCTGGTGGGAAGAGCGCAGAGATCTGCTGGGCGTCGGGGCTGGATGGCGTCAGAGGGAGTTCCTGGTGGGAAGAGCACGGAGATCTCGACAATAAAAATTTTAAAGTTTCATTTTATTACTTATTTTAAAGAACTATTTTAAGTAGGTCTTCAAACAAAAGTTTTTTAAGAAAGACCCAAAAGGCTATTAAACAATGATAAAAAAAAACAGTTTTCACTTCATGAAAGACTCTACAATTCTCTGTACATCAGCACATTAAGCTCAATGATTGCACTGTCTCAGCATTGTAAATAATTTGATTTCTGTTATAAAACTTTTGCTCTAATACAGTCTTGTGAGAAATATTTATTGTGCATTTTTCTGCTTTTAACTTGTATTTTTGTCTCTAGCATTCCAGGGCAAGTCGTATAAGAATGAAGAATGTACAGTACTGATCCTTGTCCATTTCATTTTTTCATGATTATACAATTTTGCACAAAAGAGTCATCCATTTCTTGACTTTCATTCTTCATGTAAATTTTGTAAAGAAAATATCACAAAGTATACACTCTTACAAAAATAGATATGTCAGTAAATTAAACATGTTTCAAATGTATAATTTATTCTACTTTACTATAGTATTGACAGGTGTATACTTAGAAGTATTAGTGTTATATTTCTTTTCATAAGTTTTCTAGATTTGAAATGAAAATAGAGAATAACATATGAAATAGGATCTAAACTGTGTAAATTAAAGCACAAAAGAATTAAATTTTCTCTGAGGTAGTCTAAAATCTCTCACAAGAGAAAAAATTTTAGAAGTTTCATCTTTAATGAGTAAGTTAAGATTTCATCTGACAATATAACCTCCATATATGGAAGGGTTTTTTTTTCAATACCTTCTGTTAAATCATAGATGAAAGTGTGAAAGTGTTGTAACTCTTTCCTAGACTAAATGACACCATAATTATTTTAATGTGTTTGCATTAAAAACTAATTTCCATTTTAAAAAGCATAGCAATGGAAGACTAAACAAATTTTTATAATGGTGGAGGGATCCTGAAACACTAGTGGAAGACTTTGTGTAGCATAAACTGCTATCTACATTAAAAAAAAAATCAAACCGAATTTTTATGTGCTGTGCTAGGATAGTCCATCAGTTTTTGTGATAACTGTGTGGAAGGGTTTATAAGAACTAATATCAGTCTGGAAGGCACACACAAAAGAGTCACAAGCAAGCAAAAAGGAATTGCTCAGAAAGTAGTGAAACTCGCTATAAAAGGTTTGCCCAACTCCCATTGCTGGTCCAAGGTAAGAGTTCATATACATAAAATATTCTCTTATTTATGGAATACTGTGTTTTTAAATATACAGCATAATGACTGGTATCTCTACACATTGCAATACTATGTACAAAAGGAATAGTTACCATGCTTTGTACTGTACTGCAAAAGTGTATTGATTCATAGGTAGAAATTTTTATTTTTTTGACCATTACACCCATTTCTCTTCTATTCTTCTCTCCATTTCTGGTAACCACCAATCTCTCTCTGAAATTTCTATGAGTTTTGTATTCTAAGATTCCACATGTAAATGAAATCACAGTGTATGTGTCTTTCTTTTTACACATTTCACTTAAGTATTCACTTATGAGTTGTTTAACATTTCCCTATAAATGAGCATAATAAAAAATATTACAAAGAAATAAAACATATCAGTTGTGCGGAGCGATAGCCCAGCGGGTAGGGCATTTGCCTGCATGTGGCGGGCCTGGCTGGCCCGGGTTCGATCCCTGGCATCCCATATGGTCCCCGAGCACCGCCAGGAGTCATTCCTGAGTGCAGAGCCAGGAGTAACCCCTGAGCATTGCGGGTGTGATCCAAAAAGAAAAAAACATATCAGTAATAATTAACAATTTGAGCTAACAAAATATGTATACTTTATATTAAAAAAAGCCAAATAAAATTATCTTTGAGGCATTTCTCTGATTCAGAAGTCTGAAAATGGTCCTTTTTGTTTTATTTGATATTCTCCTTCCCTGTTAGAACTATAGAAAGAGGATATGCCTTCATGTTCAATGTGCATATTCTTAAATCAGAAGTCTGTTGTAGACAGCCAGTATCTCTCTACCTTATGCAGTCAGTCTTTAGATAATTTAGTCCATTTACATTTGATATGATGATAAATATGGACTTACTATTGATTTTATTATTTAATTTTAAAACAATTTACTTGTTTCTGTTCTTATTTCTTTTGTGTTAATTTCTCACTTAGATTCCTTTAGCAACACCATTAGATGTCTCTAACATGAATCATGTGGAAAAGTTGTGGGGAGCGAAGGGGTTACAAAATTATCCTATGAAGACGAATCTGTGGTGGCATAGGGAACATTGTACTCAAGATAAGGAAGTGAGTGAGCCATTTTGTAAGGCCTGACTAAAAGTGAGGAGTGCATGACAATGGAAATCTCATGGCAGAGCAGGGACAGTAATAAAAGAGTGAGGGCTCTGCTTCTTGCCAGACACAGCTGGGATCAATTTCTAAAACATATCCTAGGTAACTAGAGTTGTGAACCATTTGTGTGAACTGTTCTAAATCAGCATTAGTTAATAATATTTATATTAATGTTATAAGATTTATTGAGATAATATATAATAATCTTTTGTGGTATAGATAACAGTGGTGGTGATGACAATAATTGAAAGATCTTGGTGTTCAGTATAATTGGACACTATATTAACTAATTATGGATGGAGGAAAATTGAAGAACTACGAGTATGCAGAAATGTGGGTTAAAGTTACTAACAAGAAGAGCTTGAGCAAGATAGGGTGCTTCTATTACTTGTGGCCACTCCTGCCCTGAAAGTCATCAGGAACGATCCCTAGGTGAAGGTTCAGGACTAAACCTTGAGAAGTCAGGGTGTGACCCAAGTTTAGCAAACCCCAGCTTCTAGTCATTGCAAAACTTTTTCACTAAAAGGGTTGGGAGAGTTGGATCCACTTATGTTACACACAGTGGATCCAAGTGATCCCTGGTACCTCAAATAGTCTCCCACCACTGCCAGGTAGTATTCCTGAGCACAGAGCCAGAGGTAGGCCCTGAGCGCAATGGTTGTGACCCCAATTCTCCCTCTAAATAATAATAAAATGATAGCATATTACTTGCATAAATGACATATATCATAGAGGTTAACAAGAGATCTAAATATGTGTCTATAGATAAACCTTGAATTTTGTCTTGTTTACATTTGTTTAATTATTTACTAACAGTTGAAAATCTACTTATTAGCATTTTAATACCATAGAACAAAAAGCAACAAAATTTCACGCAGCCGACCTGCCTTGGGTCCTGGCATATATATATGGTCCCCTGAGCACCGCCAGGAGTAATTCCTGACTGCAGAGCCCGGAATAACCCCTGAGCATTGTCAGATGGGACCCCAAAAGAAAAAAATAATTGCTGACCATCTGAGTTTTCTTTACAGAAGAACAGAAGGTTCCATTACTATAAATATCAATGTAATATAAATATCAAATACAAATATAAATAAATATATGTAAGTATATCTAAATACAAATATAAATAAAAATATCAAAGTAACAACTCCTGACAACTGTGAAACATATCCCCCAACATTCTCTCCCACCAAAACTTGTATATAAGATAAACAATATTTATTTTACAGAATGTTGCTAAGGAAAAAAAGAAACTTTAAGATATTTATGTGAGAGTGTCTGTATGTAAGCATAGGAGAAAAGAATAAACAATACAAAAATACATCAAATATTAATGCTCCTATAACCAGAATGAATAATGTACAGATATTATATGTATTAGTCTTGTGACTTTTCCATACTTTTATTTTAAAACAAAGTTTAAAAAAGACAAAAAATTTTCATAATACTAGGGTGACTTAATAAATAGTATAAAAAGAGCAGCAAGATATAGAATTCATGGTTAGCTAACCTACTAGATTATTCTTGACAGATTTTCTTTCATGAGAAACTTGTGCTCTATTTTCTAACATTCTAATGGCACATGCAATATGTGAGTTAGTTATTTTTGAATTTTCATCAATTTTTTGTTTGACTTTAATTGATTTTTCCTATTAACAGTATCTACATTAGATGTCAGTAAAATGGCTTGTTAATGTAACAGAAAGAAAATTAATAATATTTCCATATATTTTCCTCATTAAATTCACATTATTGGAGTAATGGTTGTTTTAAATAGGCATAATTATTAATAATAAAAATGCACACATTAATTAAATTCTAATAAGACACTCTTGCATGAACTTCAATTCTCATTTAATCTACTTATTAAAGATTACATGGCACACCCAGGAGAATGAAAAACAAAGGTCATTTGCTTCTCAAATGGAAGGAAGCAAATATACTACCAGATACTACTACTACATTATCTGTAACATACTTGTTTATATTATCTTTACTAAAATAAATTTTAACAATAGACATGTCCTTCATTAAAATGGTTATTTCAGAATTACTTTCTTAGCTGTTTTACCTTATCTGAAAAGCCCTAGAAAGGAAAACAGTATTTTCCTTACCCACTCCTTTTTTTCTATTCCCTTAAATACTTAACAGTTACATGGGAATTGTTTTTTTTCTTTTTATCTTTCTGTAAAGTTAAATAGTATAAAATGAATCAAAATGTTAAGTAGATTTATTGCTTTATTCTCTTAGTCTTCACTTGTACCTTTAGTACTTTTCAATCTGACTTCAGTGTTCCATAATTATACTGAACTATTGTTTTAATTGATAAAATCAAAAGTCCTGTACTTTGTCCCCATACGTATCTATCTCAACATTTCACTTGAGGTAATGAAAATAAAAGAACTTCACAAACAGATACACCATTGCCTGTATTTTGGAGTTCACACACAAATAAATGTTACTGCTATTTCAAAACCCTGACTATTATCTGCAAAATATGGATGTGATACCTATCTTTTAGGCTCCTTACATTATTAAATAATGATGGTCAAACAAAAAATGACCCTAAAGCATATTAAGCTTAAAAGCTTATTTTAGAAAGAGAGAGAGATTGCATCAGAAGTGTTTTGAGGATTTGGAGCATTGTTTGGTCTAGAACATTTAATTACAAATGTAAAAATGATGGACCGGAGCGATAGCCCAGCGGGTAGGGCCTTTGCCTTGCACGCAGCCGGCCCATGACAGCTCGGGTTTGATCCCCGGCATCCCATATGGTCCCCCAAGCACCGCCAGGAGTAATTCCTGAGGGCAGTGCCGGAAGAAACCCCTGAGCATCGCCGGATGTGACCCAAAAAAGCAAAAAAAAAAAAAAAAAAAAAGAAAGAAAGAAAGAAAAAAGAAAAACCAAATGTAGAAATGACCCAATTATTAAAAGGACGAGAAAAAGAATTTATTCGATATATAGGTAAGTAATTCATATATCAAGAATGAAAAACTTATCATTTCAGTCTAAGAAAAAAATAAATCAAGGGAAGAGGCTGGGACTAATTTAGGAAGATTTCAAACTTTAAATGTTATATCAAGAAGTTTAAGCTGTCTTGAGACAAAGAAGAGCTACTGCAGTTTTCTTTTTGACAAGAGAGTGACATTATTGAATGCAGTGATTAATGTAGATTAGTTTAGGAAAACACTGAGCAGTATAATTTGGAGACTGGAAAATGTACCCAGAGGCAAACTAATTAAAAGCTTATCACAATTATAAAGACATGTTCTTATAAGAGTCTGCCTTCATTGTTTGCTGTGAAAAATGACAATCAAGAATAACTTGAAGGGTCAGAGAAGCAGTACAGCGGGAAGGGCACTTACCTTGCCTGAGGCTGACCTGAGTTAATTCCCTGGCATCCTATTTGGTCCTCTGAGTCCCACCAGGAGTGATACCAGAGGGTGGAGCCAAAAGGTAGACCTGAGTACTGCTAGGAGTGGCCTCAAAACAAAACAAAAACAAACAAAACGATCTTGATTGTTTCATGATATAAATACATGGAAGTGTTATTAGGTAATGGTTTCACAGTACATGAAAGCAGATTTTTATGTACCAAATGGAGCAATTTGTCTTGAAGGATTAGAAGGAAGATTTTCAAAAACAATGATTAAAATTATGATAAAACAATATATTTGCAGGGCTGGAGCAATAGCACAGAGGATAAGACATTTGCCTTGCACATTGCTGACCCAGGTTGGATGCCCGGCGTCCCATAAGGTCCCCCAAGGACTGCCAGGAGTCATTCCAGAGTGCAGTACCAGGAGTAAATCCTGAGTGTTGCCAGGTGTGACCCAAAAGACAAGCAAACAAACAAATATATTTGTTTAAATTAAAAGTTGTCAAAGATTTTAATACTGTGCTTAAATAATTATATAGAATTTTTTTTGGAAGTCAGTTCACTACTTGAATCCAAAACTTGAAATCAATGGCAAAATTACATGTAAGAAGTATGACAGTAACTGAAAGCTGAAATGTTGGAGCTTGCCACCAGTTGATTGTGGATAGAAGTGATGCAGGCAAAAAATTATATGGATGGTGATGTAGGTGGGCCCACATGGGTGGCTTATGTGAGGCAGGAGGAGAAAGAGATGGTCACTTTTTCCCAAGCTCCCTTTGCCACTGGGGACCCACTTGGCAGGCTAGGACTGGAAAAGTCTGCGATGAGCCCCTGCACCGTGTAGGGTTTAGCCCCACCAGCCCCATGAGGTGGCCGTCAAGCCACACCTGATGTCCTTTTGATCTCTAGGCATGGGAGTTATTCCTCACCACCCATCTCCGGGAGCCTTGGACTCAGACTGGAGTGACGAGTTGTTCTCTGCAGGAAGGGAAAGTCTGTCCTAGGCCCTACCCAGGGTTTTCTCAGAGTTCTTGTCTTCTTCACAGAAAAATAATTTTCAGGAGTAGATGAGTAGTGAATTAAACAGATTTTATTATAGAGGTTTTGGAAGGGGAAGGAGAGAGAAAGTAAAGAGCAATACGCTCAAATGAGAATGCAAGCTACTCTAAGGGTGGAGAGCCCCAACTGATAGTAAGAGATAGAGGGGAGATGCAGGCGACACATGTGCTGGGGCACCACATGTGCTTGGCGACGTGGGCTCCAGCAGCACACAGGCTCAGGCAGCACATGCGTGCCAGCCTTTGGTCAGGACGGCTTTTGTAGGGATTTTCCCAAGCTACTCCCATATGGGGCTTCAGCCTAGGTTGAAGTTCCTTGCTAGGACCCTTGCCTAGGGGGATATATTTTGGGAGTGGTCTTCTTTGTTTTTTTTTTAGGTTTTTTTTGTTTATTTATTTATTTATTTCCCCCAATTTTATTACACCATTTTAGACATACAATTGAAAAATGCTCATGTAGAGTTTTTGGTTCTACAGTGTTTCAACACCCATCCCTCCACCCAAACCCATCTCCCATCACCAATGTCCCCACCTCCTTCCCCCTCCCACACCTCAACTACTTGGCGGGTTCTGTATGTAATTTCTCTCCTCTCTATCTCTCCCTCCCGCCAAACTTTCCTGCACATCGTGGAATGCAGTGCATTAAAAGACATTACTGTTTCCACTACTTGGATGGACCGCACGGCTGCTTGCGAACTTAGACCTGGGCTCGAACTGGTTTTGCTCTGTTAATCTGGTCATGAGGTAGTATCCCAGCGCCTGGACAGCAAAGGTGGTGGCTAGTGTGGTGGGCGAGTCTCATCTGGCTGCTTCCGGGACCCCCAGAGGTGATGGGCCCACTCCCAAATCCCATCTGTCCTCCCGGGGCCCCATGGTCAGCTGGGCCCAGGCAAGCAGAGTTCCAGCTTCCCCAGCCACTTGTGAGGCTCTTCATGCTATGGCTGGTGGAGGGGGAAGGGCCAACCCCTGGGAGTGGTCTTCTTTGAAATGGACCTGAAGACTTGTCCTGAGCCATGGCAGAGCCTGGCAAGCTACCAGTGGTGTACTTGATATGGCCAAAGAAAGTAACAATAATAGACCTCATTCCCAAGGAATAGAGACGTTACTGGCATCCGCTAGAGCAAATTGATGAACAATGGGAATACAAGTAATACAGGTGATACTTCTTTGAAAATGTCCTTTTCTTGACCTCTGCTCCTGCTAGATCTTCTCTGTCCTGGAAATGGTTTAAAGTCTGGGCAAAGAAAGTTGATCCAGCTTCCTCAATGTCTATTGCTAGTGGTGAAGGTCTTATCAAGCCTTGGTTCCTGATTCCAAAAGGGAGCTCTGGAGTCTTAGGGCTAAAGTTTATTGCCATGGGGCCCCCTGTCCGCCTGCCTACATCAGATAGTATTTACATCGCTGTACTAAATTGTTTCAGATTTAATTATCAAAGAGCAGAGTTAAAAATGGATTTTTAGAATCATTGGCATCCTGGTTTCAGGTAGGGGAAGTTATGAGTAATTTTTTTTTCTTTGCTTTATGGGAATCTCTGTCCATGTCTTCTTTTTTCTCTCTTTAACCCTCCTTCTTTCTCTCTTCCTTCCCTCTTTCCTTCTATCGTGACTCTCCTCTCCTCCTTTCCCTCTCCTTTGAATTTTGTCAAAATCTAAAAAGTTGAAAGTAACAGTTATCACCTAACTTTAGGAATAAGATACACTGTTCGAGTCCAAAATAGAAAGAACAGACCGTTTCCAAAGAACAGAGACCACACACAATATTGCAAGTCACCGCTAGGTTTATTTCCAGCTAGCTGGGGTCCAAGAGTCTGCCTGACGCAGCAGGTTTCAATCATGGACCCTATGCATACTAAGGCAAGGGTTTTTATAGCATGTTTAAGAGAAAAAAAAATAAAATAAAATAACTTGTTTTCCTTAGCTCAAGGGTCATACATAGTTTTGCTTTGTGAAAACATCCTGGTGGTTTAGACAAAATAAGCCTTATCATTTAGCAGAGAGCAATATCTGGTCCCATAGCTCACCCAACCACATTAGATGTTTCTGACTGACTATAGGCTGTTTAAGCTTTGTAGTTCCTAGTTCCCGCTCCTGGGGTCATGTCCTCAGGGTCACGGTGGAGGCCCAAGATGGCTGTTTGTCTAAGATGGAGTTCCTTATGTCTAGTGGCTCGTTTTGCTTTCCTGAATTTCTAACATGAGAATCTAGACCATTGTGCCTATTTCAACTCACGTCAAGAAAAGTTAGGTCTTTGGGGACACGCAGTGGTTATTGTCTATTAACTTGTCTCTGAAAGTTAAAATAAATAATTTAAAAGAGAATTTCCCATAAAAACAAAATAAATGTGGCTGACAGAAGTGAAAAGTAGACTTGTTTTACATGCAAGAATACTTGCTAACACTCTCAACACTTTGTCCCTTTTATGAATGATCAAAGGGAAAATAAGTGAATGGCGAATTGTTTCTAGGCAACTGATAAGTATGGAGAAAACTGGGATATTCTCCACTCAGATTCTGGTTCACCATGAGTACAGAGGAAATAAAGTGAACAACAGTGCTGAATGAATTTTTGGTCAAAGAGGTTAGATAAATTTGAGACACCAGTTTCGTGCAGTACCCATAGTTTAAAGAGAACATCAGACTAAAATCAGAGGAAAGTTATGAGGAGTTGAAGTCAAAATTAAAACTCAACAGATTTTTCTACTCAAGGAATACTTGGTTACATATTTCCCTTACCTTGAACTTTCTGAGCTCTGAGTTCAATAAGTGGTATTGAGGATTGAACTCAGGTAAACTGCATATAAGACAAATATCCTACCTGTTGTATTATCTCTCTGGCCATGAAAGACCAATATTAAGTTTTAAATCTAAAACATTTTATAAATCCATTGTAACTCAAAATTATATAGACTCAAGGCCTAATAGTCACTTCCTTAATAAGGCCTCTTTTAACACATGCTATCAATAAATATCTCTCTCTCTCTCTCTCTCTCTCTCTCTCTCTCTCTCTCTCAATCAAATGGCCTTAAATGTTTTTTTTTTTCATCTTGACTATCTTTAGAACAACTCTTGCCCCTGGGTGTCGGCGATCTCTCATGATAGACCTCAAGTACTCTAGACAATCTAGATAATGGCAGAGAGTTCTCCCCTTCCTTTTTTAAAATTTATTTACATATTTTATTATACCACCGTGAGATATACAGTTGCAAAGATGTTCATGTTTGGGTTTCGGTCATATAGTATTCCAGCACTCATCCCTCCACCAGTGCCCATTTCCCACGACCAATGTCCCCTATTCCCTCCCCCCTCCCCTAGCCTGCCTCTATGTCAGGTTCTTTATCTCTTTTCTCTTTTTCTCTCTGTCTCTGTCTCTCTCTCACACACACTCTCTCTCTTCCTTCTCCCTTTCTTTTAATTATAATTGTATTTATTTCTTTTTGTCACCTTCCAAACAGGTCTCTTGCCAATTTTGTAACTAAGGGCTATCTTTGTCAAAGACCAAGGCTCCATTCTTTGAAATGTAACTGAAGAAAGGCAATTACCAGTCTTTGTGGAAGAATACTACCTTAGTGTGTACTGACCTTCAGTACAAATCTACTGACTTCTTGTCATGCAAGAACTTCTTCTTCTTGTCATGCAAATATAAGCAAACTTCTCCTTTTCGTTCAGAGTCAAGTTCATTGGCAAACATAGGTGGTCTGACAGCCCCTCTCATCTCAACTCTTAAATTTTTCTAGACTTCTTTTCTGCCAAGTAAAAGTCAGATTGCACCTTGGTTTCTCCCTCCCCTCTATCATGATACCCTTGGTTAAATATTTGTTTTATTTTTCCACTGCAATTTTTTTAATTTATACTGCCATACCTACTCTCTGCTGATGCCTATATTACAAAGTAAAAAGAGAGTCCAAGAGATATCAATTGGAAAAGAAGATTGCCTGAAGGCTGTTTTCCTGAATTCAATCCCCCCACACCATATGTTTCCCAGAGTACAATCCCAGAGCATAACTGGATATGGCACCAAGACCAAAATGCAATCAAAAAGGTGTAAAGAACATTAGTACCTCCTTGAGTTCAGAAAACTATGTTCAGTTTCTCGAGGAGGATCCAGTAAAAGAATTTTATTTTCAGTTTCTCAAGGAGGATCCAGTAAAAGATTTTTTTTTTTTCTTTTTTGGGTCACACTCATCAATGCTCACAGGTTACTCCTGGCTCTGCACTCAGGAATTTCTACTGGTGATGCAGGAGGACCATATGGGATGCCAAGATCCAACACTGGTCTGTGGCATCCAGTGAAAAAATTTTGAAACAATGTAATAGTAGAATTTGTATTAATGCTAATGATAGAAGTTTAAAGGAGTAGCTGCTCCTCAGCCATTGGCTATCCCGTCCAATTTATTTTCACTGGCAATAACATGCCTTTTTTCTAAACTAAGTACATATTTCAAGGAAAGTTAATTTTGAAAGGAAGGAAACGACTAAATTAACAACAGATCCTTTACTTCCAAAGCACTATGGGTATTTATCATAACATAAGTGTATGTGTGTGTGTGTGTGTCTATTTGACTTTTGATATCGGAACTTGATTGAGATCAGCTCCTCTTTGGAAATTCCTCAGGAATTATAGCATTATTAGAAAGTCATGTTTCCCTACTCTTCCCCCTCCCTCCCTGCCTTTCATGAATTTCATTTCATTTCAAAATTTCATAGAGATTTTAGGCACTCAAGTAAATCTTTTCTTAGCATAATGAATGTCCAGTATTACACTCAGTCCTGGCAAACACCTAAACTAGCTTTTCTCGTTGATCTAAATTTCCAACTATTATTCATTATTCCAGTGAGAGACAGCATGGTTGAAAGGCGTTCTCTCATTTCTCAAAACATTAATGGTTCACTAATTAGAAGCTAAAGACAACAGAAATAAAACTTCAGCATATTTGAGAAGTCCTTATAGGAATACTGAAGGGCCAGAGAATAGGGTGCTGCATGGCATGTGACTAATTGGTATCCATTCACGGCTTCCCTTAAGGTTCCCTGGGTCTCTCCAGGAGGGATACCTAAGTGCAGAGCAGGTGGTCCACTGACAAAAAAAAAATGAGAATGAAAATAAAGTGCAAGTTACAGTAACTAAATTTACTAACTGGTCAAACTTTAGATAGTGTAAATGTTCTGTGTGAATTATGTTCCTTAATTCATATAGCTCTAATATAGAATCAATACTTATATTACTCTTCTATTATAAATGGGAATACTGAGACACAATTATATAATTAATGGTGATTCTGTCCATAAAAATCATGGTGTTTGACTCCAAAGTTATTTAAAATGTGAATTCTTTTCTAATTTACACTTTGAATAATTAATAAAGAAACAAAGTCAGGAGTTATTCAAAAGCTTTTTTTTCAGTCATTTGGAATATCTACAACTCCATGTCCTCACGCTTTCATAGGAACAAAAACTCCAGCCTGTATTTTTATTAAATTCCTTTTCTTCTAGTTCATCACACACAAAAGAAGAAGGCAGATGAAAATCTAGAACCTGGATCTCAGATTTTTGTTTGTTTGCTTATTTGTTACTTTGGTATGACATTCAGCTTCTTGTTCAACAACTTTTTACTTAATCAGGAAAATGGTGTAAAAATTCCAATTAATAAATAATCATTTCCTTTATTTAGACTTTCAAATAAATTTTTTATGTAATATCCTTAGTGCTTTAAAGAGAGTATTTACAACTCTGCACCCAACTATGCATTACATTTCTATAATATTGCTTGCATTCTTTCAAATGAAGCTTAAACTTGTTAAGAAATTTTAGGTATTATGAGACATATTACTTTACGTTTTTGAGGTATGCTTTACTTCACTATTTCCTATTGAGAGGAAGAAGAAAAATCACTGCATGTGTAATGAAAATAATTGTGAATATATTTTAATAAGCTGTGAAAAATATTTAAAAAGGCATTCTCACCATGTAATTCTTCCTCTATGTGTGAAAATACTTTTTAAACATAATTCAAAAGAGTGTTTTCAGTGGGATAAGTATTTTAGCACTAGAAGCTAAAACTAGCAAATAATGTAGGAAAATTTCACATAACTCAGAGGTCACATGCATATAAAATTGAAAAATTAAATTCTAATTTGCAAAGAAGAAATTAAGAAAATCTTATTTCAAAACTTTTTAAAATAAATGATTATTTGGATAATATTTTATTTTACTTTTTGAAATCCAAATGTTACATCAATTAATTTATTGCACAAACCATTTGTTTCCATAAGACTTTCTCTCCAACATCTTATAATGCAGATTAGCTGTGCATGCTACTCCTGCCCAAGCCACATAATTTATAATATTAAAAATATTTTTTTAAACTAGAGGCAACACTTTCAAGTTTCCTCTAGCACCTGATGGAAATATGTTTTCACCATCAGTTTAACAAGGGCAACACCTGACACAAAGATTTTGCACTTGTGGTAGCATAGAGCTACACTTATTGACAAGATTTTCAGAGAATTACAAGAAAATAATCCTGAAAAATATTTTTAAGTTTACACAACTGGTCGACTCAACTTTTTTAGATATACTATTCTTCAATTTCTGACTTATTGAGAAGGCTAGCAGTAAAGAATAGCATAGTATTCTGGAAAAATTTTACTGAAAGATGTACATTGAAAATTGTGCATAAGCACTGCAATGCAATGCTGAGCAAACTGTGATACGCAGCATATCAAAAATAAAGCTCAGATCATGATTTAAATGTACTCTTTCTACTAGTTTGAAATCTTAGACAAGTTAATCTCTATACATCCATATTTTCTTTGAATTATAAAATTAACATAACTTTTTTTCTTTATATTATCACGGTCATCATAAGTGTGAAACAAATTTTATGTCACCTAGGGCCGGAGCGATAGCCAAGCGGGTAGGGCATTTGCCTTGCATGCGGCTGGCCCATGCTGGCCCAGGTTCGATCCCCCGGCATCCCATATGGTCCCCTGAGCACCGTCAGGAGTAATTCCTGAGTGCAGAGCCAGGAGAAACCCCTGAGCATTGCTGGGTGTGACCCAAAAAAGAAAAAAAAAAATTTATGTCACCTTATAGTCTTTCATAAACATACATATATATAGTGTGTGTATGTATATATACATATAAATTTATGCATATGATATACAAAATGTGTACATACACACATGCACATTCTGTGCACATCATGATGTACAGTTAAATGATTTCCCAAGTTCACCTTCAAGTCCATCCAGCCATTCATATTGGAAGCATCTTAGGAGATCATAGAGTTTATAATGGATTAAAATTTTTGTGCTATGCTTAATAGACCACTTTAAATTCTTAAGTTTGAGAAACACAATTTCATCCAATTTCCATTTTTATTTTAGTATCTTTAGTAGTAACTTATTAGTCTTAAGGTTAAAATATTAAGCAAAATAGCACTTTTGCTTCAATTTGACAGGGAATCAAACACAAAATCCTCACTGCAGATAATAACCATAGCTCAGGATAAAACAGAAACTAACAGCAAAAGCAGCAATATAATTCCTAAAGCTCTAGAGAGTAAACAATTCAAGGCATATTTTGCAAGGTAGCAGCATTTTCATAGGCTGTCTGAAACCCTATTTTAAATTGATCTGTATTTTGAGAATAGTCATCAGTATTTTGCCAGAACTAACCAGTAAACTCCCACAAACTCATGTACTGGGGTCAATGTCATTTGGATAGTGAGAAATTTTAAGTAATATGATTTAAAAATTACAATAATAAAACAGTGGCAGAGTATGTAACTATACCTCTGTATGTAAAAATAAATTATTTTTTGGAGTCTCAGTACAATAGTAAAATCAGCAGAGGGAAATATTAAAAACCAAGTGGAATGAATGATCTGTTAATATTGCTGAATCTTTTCTAATCCTTACTCTTATCACCCAATGAGTTAATTAACCAAGTGTCAAAAGAGTGTATGAAGTTATTATGCATGGGTTTAGTATCATGGATTTTATCCATCAATTTTGAGTTGACTATGATCCTTGCTGAGTGACCAAGTTGCTAAAATAGAAAACTACACTGATGTGCCTGATGCGGCACCACTTCCAGGGTGAACAACCAACTGTATGGTGCAGGTGAATTATAATGAAATCAGTATGAAACGACCATAATTTTGTATTTACTAGAGATTTTGTAGATTATTAGCAGAGACTGTGGCATGAATTTACCTTTCGAATGCATAATGTTTTATCCCAAACTATCAGTCATGTGGAACTTCAAGGTATCATATTAAGTCTGAGGGAGATGGGCAAAACCAGGTAATTTCACTCACTTACAGAAATGTGTAGAATTACAGAAACAAGACAAGGGGATAAATAATCAAATTACAAACCCTGGTCTTGGGTTATGAAACTGAGATTGCTGAGCACTGGACAAAACGAAGAGATAAATTAGACATAACCTAAGGACTATGGTGGAGGGCATTGAATGCTGGTGGTTGTAAGCTGGAGCAACTATGCATCAAAACCATAAATAGCAATACTATTGTAAACATGTTATCTAAACTACAATAACAATTACATGGATTTACAGAGTCCTTTATCCAAAGGAATGGGTTTCCATTTTATAGAAGTGTGGCTATACACACATGTTCTTGAAATTAAATGATTTTACTATGCTTTCCAAATCTAGAAAATAGTGGGCTTGGTGAAAAGTCTTAATAAACTTATTAAGACTCAGTTACAACACCATGTAAATGCTAATGCCTTGCATATCTAGCACAAAGTTCTCCAGAAGGGGGCAGAAAGGGGTTAAAGTGTTTGCTTTACACATAGCTGACCCAACTTCAATCTCTAGATCAAACAAATATGATCCCTTGAGCACTTCCAGGAGTGACTGCTGAGGATAGAGCCAGGAGTAAGCCCTGAAAACACATGATTCAAAAATCAAACACCAAAAAAAAAACCCTCCTCAAAAAAAAAAAAAAACCTCCCCAGATAAAATTCTCAGCAGGCAGAATATGCCCCAAACCATTATTTAATATACAGTTCTGTATATTTAATGTTCATAGCCAGATTCAATGATCTGTATTACAGAAATCAGTGGGTGTATATGGAACTGATCTATCAAAATCCAGCAAAAAAAATTGTGTGCGTTATTATTAAAGGAGGTCTTGATTCTATAATAGGAAATAGTTATACTAAGAAGATAAAAATGATGACTCTACTGAACTGAAAGCTAAGATTGCCACAATGCCACTTTGAGTTCTTTGTATGTCTGAGAAAATAATCAAAGAAGGAAGACACTGTGTTTGCTAATGTTTGATCCTGATTGATCCTGACTACAAAAGGAAAATTAGTTGTGATTAAGGTCACTGGAAAACAAAAACAATCTACTCCAGACAGGACTGCTAATTGTACAAAAAACTGAAGACTGAATGTTTAGGTCACTGTGCCAGAGAAATGACAACAACCAGCTGATGTGCTTGCTGTACGATAGGGAATACAGATAGGGTAGTGGAAAAACGGTGTTATAAATACTAGTGCCACCATGTGACCTGTAATAAAAATGATATAATGCCTATAAAAATTTGTACAATTTTATGTTAGATGCATGGTGTGTGTACACCTATCTATTCTCTTTTATTTTCACATCATGTAACAATATATATTGAGTAATATGTACTATATTTCTAACAAATACATGTTCTTTCAAGGCAGTTAAGTTTTATTTATTGTACATTAAAATACTTAACTTACAGGACATCCACTGGAAAACAAATGTCACTCACAACTTAGGTTTTTCATCTGCAGAAGGGGATTGCATAGTTTAATATGAACACAGAATAGTTGTTTTATGTTTGGCAGAATCATGACTTTATAATTAGCCACATCTGGAGCATAAGAATTGTAAAAGGATCGAGATAGGAAAGTTTACTGCAGGTGTAATTGTGGGAATTGTGACAAACTTAAATCTGTCAAGTTAACTAGATCAACGAGTCCCTCCACAATTGGCAAAACATTTCTGGGTGAGCCTGTTAACATGTGTCCATACGATATGTACAACTGAGTCTTTACTTCACTTGTATTTTACATGCTAACAGAAAACAACTACAAGTAAAATGCAAAAATTACATTTATAACAGTGCTTAAAAGTACTCTAAAGGGGCAGGAGCAATAGTACCATAGGTAGGATGCCTCTCCTGCATGTGACCAACCTGGGTTTGATCCCCAGCATCCCATATCCTCCTCTGAACCCTGCCAGGAGTGATTCCTGAGTGCAGAGTCAGGAGTAATCCTTAAGAATAGCTGGGCATGACCCCAATTTTTTAAGTACTCTAAAATTTATGAAAATTGTTATGAAACATCTGTGCAAGAATCTACAAAACTGCTGAAAAAAAAGTAAAAAACTAAATATAAATAACTAAGGAGAAAACTCAGTATTACCTAAATATTAAAAATCTTAAAATATAGGTTACTTGTCACTTGTTTTCATATTGTTCATCAATTTGCTCGAGCAGGCGCCAGTAACGCCTCCATTCATCGGGAATGAGGTCCATTATTGTTACTGTTTTTGGCATATAGAAGACAGGCTTGTCTATACCCAGGGCTCTGCCCGTGGGCCCTGGATGTTTGAAGGTCTGACAGAAAAAGACTGGGCCCACTGGGATGAACCCAGAGCCACGACAGAGCCTGACAAGCTACTGTGGTGTATTTGATATGCCCAAAAAATATAGGTATACATTGAAAAAATGACACCTACAGTTTATATAAGGTTGGAAAAACTATGTTTACTATAATATTCCTATTGAGATGATACTCATGGAAACCCAATGGAAGTTTATTATAAATGAAATTTGATTAATAATATTATTTTTTAAATTGTAGTGTATACTAAATAATCAAACTTGTATATTAGCATAAAAAGTCATATGTGTCAATTGAACAATCTAGAATATATTCATATATAGTTAAAGATATTCTTTAAAGATTCCAAACAAAACTGTTTTAGTAAATTACTTTTTTAAAATGTAAAAACATAGCTGAATGTTATATTAAAAATTAATGCTGATGATATGATACACATAAAACATCTCAAAAAGGGAAATATTCCAAATATAAAAGTAAAAGCTAACACTTTGGCAAGAAAACTTCAAAGAAATCTACAGATTTCAAACAGTAAAATAGTTCATAGAAAGTATAAAAAAATCAAGAAATTGGCCCAAATGTAAAGAATTCTCTTCAAAAGGCATTATGAAGAAAATACAAAGAAAGCCACAGGATGGGAAAAAATATTCACAATGCCTTATATTAGAAATGAGTTTTATGCATAATTTATAAAACTCTTACAATGGGCAAAGAATTTCAATAGTAAACCCAGTTCAAAGAAGATATATGAATATCAATTAAGCAAGTGAAAAGATGTTCAGCATGACTGGCCATTAGGGAAATGAAAATTTAAGCTATAACATGAAACCATTATATAAAAATTAGAAATGTAGAATTATAAAGCATTCAAATACAACATGTTGGCAAGAATCTGAGATAATTGGCTCATATATCTTTTTAAACAAGTACACTACTTATGTAAAGTGGTAGATTCCTTAAATATTAACTATCTAGCTATATAGAATCTAGTTATTTTATTCTGGGTATTTTACCAAAAATATTCGTCATATGTATACGTATAAAAAACTGAGGACACATGTTTAAAGAAGATTTGTTCACACTTTAAAATATCTAATACAAATCCAATAAGAATGAACATGTACACAAAATGATTATTTGTGAGCTGGAAAAATATTTGTGTTTTCATAAATGTCAGAGACATTTATCTACATTCATAAATGTAGATAAATATCAAAATCATGCCAAGAGATACAACACAAAATAGTTCCTGATTAGTTATAGAAAAGATGGAAAGTTTCAAATCAATAGTATAGTAATAAAAAGCTAACTCTGTAGCATCAGGGTAGAACACATAAAATGCAAAGTAATGTATGGCAGTCACCTTCCAAATGGTTTACCAAAATTTTTCTTTAAGTTATTCACATTTTGGGCAATTTTTCCAACAATATAGAAATTATTATTCATTCATATGACAAATAGGGCATGGAAAAGTTGATGGGATTTCATTTTACATATTAGAATATTTAATACTGACTTAATACTGTGTTCCTTCTTAATTATTTCTTGGATTATTCCAGTGTTATTTGCCATTTTATAAAGAAACAAAAGCAGCATCTCAGGGATATGAGTTCATTTATCCCCAACTGAATATGGATCATACAGTACCAGTCAATTTTCATCTAACTACAATCTGGCAACATGATGGAAACTTGATAACAGATTCTGGAAAACAGCCATTCAATTCAGGTTGCCTTAAATTCCTTACCCGTCATAAATGTGAAGTAATAAATATTGTGTATAGTCACTAAATTTGGGGATAATTTGTAATTAAACATTTTTGAAACAAACTTTGATAATAGATTTGAGTTGTTAAAACAAATATTTAAAAGTTTAGCAAGACTGTACCTAAAGTTACGTAGAACACAGAAATTGTATCTACTTAATGAGAACAGTTTAATGCTAAGAATCTATTAAAACCTATTGAGTATCTTATCCTGTCAGGTACTTCATACATATATGTAAAAGTTGGATTTTGAACTTTTGAAATGTCCTAAGATACATAAATCTCCGAAATATCCCCAGTTTCATAAATCTCCAGCAATAAATTTACACTTTTTGTGCGTTGGGGGAATCGGCACACTGAGCCACCTCTCTGTCCTCTCCTATTTCTTCCTTCCACACTTTATCCTATGAGTTCAGGAACTAAGGGAACCATACGCACATCAAAGATGAACCTAGATTGACTGCATGCAAAGCAAGTGCCTTACCCTAATGGTATGTAGTAACGTCTTAGAAAATTCACTGGAAAATTTTATGATATCATTGTTTAAGTAGTACATAGAAACTATAGCAAACTAATTTATCAGAAAAATGACTCCACTATTTGATGATATATGAAAAAAGAATAATCAAGGCAAAATTAAGGTCATGACATTTATTTCTATATTTTGCTGCATAAGTAGAGCAATAAACATCTCCTAAATAATAACACACTGATTTGAAAATTTGTAAAAAGGAAAATAAGGTGGAGGAAAATAAATGATCTCTATTATTGTCCCCCATTTTATTATAAATTAAATTTAAAATAAACTTTTTAATTAATTTGAACATTTACAGTTGTGTATATTAATTGCAAACAAACATGTAAGATCTTACATTATCATGCTTATTTCGATTTTCAAAGAAAAAACTATTGGGTTATTAGCCTTAGAAATAATTGTACTCTACTATTTTCTTCTACTAATGTATTAATGATTTGAGAAAAAATAATCTTTTCATGACATTTTAATTACCAAATGAATTTTGAATGGTATAATATTAACATGTGCATGTATCATTTTACTTATAACTGCTGAAAAAATGAGAAGTCACTGATGTTTAACTTGAAAATAACTATGGAGTTGCAGCATGGAGGAAAACTGGAAAAAAAAGGCAAGGGTCAAATCTTTATAAGCTAAAATATACTTGAATATTCTATTATCTGAACTTTTCTGGAAATAAGAGTGAAGACGGTCACAGAAATCATGAAAGGAAAATGATCACTTATTGTATTTTCCTCATGCTTTGCATGTACGGAAAGAAGAAAATTCATAATTACAGAGGCCTGATATTCAGCATACAACATTTTATACCAAAGTAAATTTGCAGGTGATTTCAGAAACACACTTTACATTGACCAGTTTTGCGGTATTTTTAAAGTGAGAATGGTTGCAAATGACCAGTCATCCATCTAAATTATTTTCTCTTCATTCTCCAACAAAGGCCTAAGAGTTTCAGTATCAGACAGTTTCTTTTTCAGATTCTGCTTAAATAAGTAGTCAAGTCAGTTTAATTTGTATATTTTGTGAAACTGAATTTTAATTAAAACCATGACCTGATATGAGTAAATATGTCATGGAACTAAGTTCTTAGAACAAAATGCTCCATTGATTTTCTTTGCCAATATATTACTCATATCTACCTCAGCTTTCAGCTATTCCTCAGTTATCTATGACACAAATGTCATATATTTCCAATTAGTCATACTAGATTGTAAGCTCTTTAGGATAGCAAATCAGTTTTTCATGACTCTCATGTAGTATTTTCATCATGCTCTAAAGAATCACCAGAACCATCGCTTCTTATTCTTATAGTAGTGTCAGATCATATTCATCAATAAATTCAGTCTTTCCTATTGACCCCTTCTCAGGTAACAATCCTCACTAGAGCACTCTAAGAAATCACACTAAATTTTATTTTTCACCTATAAAATGAAGACTCTAATTTATGCTTCAGAAGAAAATGATGTACAATAAAGAGCAAATGCTTGTTCTTTAAGCATATACACGTTTAAACATTTTTTATTTATATCCAAGTGTATATCTTGAAATTTTAAAAAGGAAGTAAATACTATATTACCATGAATAAAATTAAGGGCATACTATTCAAACACTTATAACAATTATGTCAATTTTTTCACTGATATGTTCAATTGTCTGCAAGTAGCCCTGAATCAGTCTTACCTAAAAGAAAATAATTATACATTTTGTCATATAACAAATATGCTAGAATATATTGAAATGAATTAAAAAATATATATTTTTTAATTTTAAGGAAATAAGTATTACTCTCCCTATATGTTGCCACAGTCTCAACTTGAAACCAAGTTATCCTCTCAGGATTCATGACTGGTTTATGCTTAAAGAGCTATGACATTAGGGATCTGGTGTGAGTAGGACTGAGGAGAGTCTAAGGAGAGAAATCGAACATACCTGGGTTAGAACTTCTCAGGGACAGAGCAGGCTACACTGCAAGCACGAATATTTACTTCCCTCAAGAGCCGAATCATCAGACACAGTCCTTTGGGATTTATGTCTGAATCCTTCAGAAGGACCGGCTATGAATAAAATGGAAGAGACTTAAATAACTAAAAAAACAAAAAAAAAACCACATGGCATTAGACATCAAAAACAAATCTCCTTAATGAAAGAAAAATCTGTGATCTGTTATGAGCTCAAAATGCCTGTGAAGGTGTGTAAAAGGGCAGCACACCAAACAAAGCAAAGAACTTGCTGAACAAATAAATTATCAGAGACCAGATCAAGTCTGCAGTGCTGGGAGTGAGTGACTGGCCACCTACAACTGCAATGGAAGAGAGTAGCTTCTGCAGAAATAGGAAAGTTCACCGACTTTCTTGAGGACAATGCAACCTGGAGAGCCACAGTGACAGAGAAGGAAAGTAACTCATACCACAGGACAGTTCAGAGAAACATGCAACATGCCTGAAAGATTTATCTTAAGCTGATGTTATGTCAGGACATGGGCTGAAAATAGCTGCATTGATTCCTTTTTTTTCTTTTCTTTAAATTAGCACAGCACCCTAACAAAACACATGAAATTGACTACTTTGGCTGAATTGACTAAAGAAGTCTAATGAAAGTCACATTAAAAGCAAATTAAGCTAATGGTTTCATTTAATTGACCAATCCCTAGTCAAAATGGTCACTCTGATGATAGATCCTTTCTTCTTCTCTAGGAAGAAGGAAAAGAATAATTTTTGATTGATTTCCATTCGCTAAATCACATTATGAATTAAGACCCTATCTGCCCTTAGTATAGGAAACAGAGTAGTGACAAGAAAGAAATTATGTCTAGTCTCATAAAATTCATTTTCTGGAAGAAAACCAAGTAAAAAAATAAGCTAAATATTTGTGTAATGGTAAATATAAAGTAAAAATAAAATAAAATGACTTGTCAATACATAGTATTGTACTTGAGGTGTATTTGGGGATATAACAGAATTATAGGTGTGTATATATCTATCTATATGCATATATTCAAACATATGTCTTTGATGTCCCTGTCTCTGGCAGAAAGCTGCTAAATCTCTAATTTCATAAATGACAAAAAGTCTTAAGAGTATCCTTTGTTCTAATATTTGGTTTTTAACCCTTATTCATGATTCAAGGCTCCTGAAATTCTTGTAATTTTCTGACTTTAGAGATGTTTCTTATTTGATTACAGAAACAATGGGTAGATCTGTGATGAGGGCTGATCACTTCTAAGAGTAATAACTCATGATTTAAAGCTTAACATTTTCACTCCCTAGTCTTCCATTCTCTTAAGGAAAGGGGAATTAGAGGTCTAGCTAAGATTTATTGGTAACTTGTGGAGGAGGTCTCCAGGAAATCCTGATAGTGCGGGTTTGGTGAACCCACTTACATAGTGTGAGGTGAGGTACTCCAACTTCAACTCCATCCAGACAGACATCACAGCATTTGGGATCCTCTCAGCTTTTATCTCTTCATCTTACTGTAATTGGAGTTTTTATTATTAATTTATTTTTAAAATCATCACACTCATTAATAACATGGCAAACATAAGTGATCAGGATTCCTGACTTCTCAGAAGTGGGGAGAAGTGGATTAATAGTACAACAGGTAAGGCACGTGCCTTGCTTGTGTCTGACCCAGGTTGGATCTCCAGCAATCCAAACGGTATTCAGAGCACTACCAGTAGAGCTTTCTGAGTGTGGAGCCAGGAGTAAATCCTGAGCATTTCCAGGTGTGGCCCGAAAAGCAAGCAAACAAACAAAAATTTGAGAAGAAAATGCCACAAAAAGGTACGACACTCTTCTAATCATAAGTGGTGAACCATCAGGGGAACTATTACTTGTGTTTGGTATCTGAAGTATGATAGGAATATCTGTAGTATAATGGCATGATAGCGACGATACTTTTTACCTCTTTTCTTTCTTCTTTTCTGCTTTTTAGGCTTTTGGGCCACCTCCAGTTGTACATAGGTTCTATGCTCAGGAATTAATGCCAATTGGGCTCAGGGTTCCATATACAGTGCCAGAGTTTGAACCCAGGTCAGCTGTGTGCAAATCAAGTGCTTACCTGTTGTACTGTCTCTCCAGCTACATGATGTGAGCACTCTTTAGAGACTGAGTCTTCAACCTGTGAAATATGACACTTCCTGTTTGGGATAAATATTAAGGATATTCAGCTGGTGTAGGAGAAAATTGCTTGCTGTGATGGAAAAATCTCAACATATTTTGGTGATGAGTGTCAGAAGGAAAGTATTCCATGTGAAAGGAAAAAAGACACAAAGGAAGAAAGGACTATTAGTTTCCCTGATAGGGCAAATGTTTAAAATAGAATTTAATAATGCAATGGAGCCAACCAAATGTTCTGAGGAAAAGGGGTGTCGAGTGCAAAAGGCTAAGAAAGAAAGATTTTTAAGGAAAAACACAGTTCAGTATAGCTGAACTAATTTGATAGTGAAAATGAAATTATGTACAGCTAGGGACAAGAATATTTAGGATTGACAAACTATAAATACAGATTTCAATCTGAGAATGATGAGAAAGTGAAAGATTTAAAATAGGGGGAGATATAATTATATTAGTTGTTATGTACCTGGATAAGATTTGGATAATTTGAGTAGCATTTTCATTAAAAAAACTCATAATTGAACACTTAGAATTGTATCATTTATACTATTCTTGTAGAGGTGATTACATTTATCATTAATGTCAAGAATTTAATGATGATACTACTGGCAATAATACTGAGAAAAGAAAATCACTGTTATAAATATAATTATGATATCAATATGTCTCAATATAATTATAATGTATAAAATTTAATATTAGGAATACTTATGATAATAACAAAAGTACATATTATGCCATAAATTTTAAAATCATCAAACAATAAACTTTAAGGTCTTTGTGAATTGGAAATACATATAAAAATCAGCCATTTATCATTTCATTACCAATATTTTATAAGAGAAAATAAAATATTGCTTAATTTTGTTCAAATATTTGTAATAAATTCAGGTGAAAGAAAATAAGGAATAAGTGCTTGTGACTATGAAGTTTCTTTTTTCATTTTTTTTAGGTTTAGGATCACACCAGGGATGCTCATGAGAAACTGTAGTGCTGGAGAACAAACCTGAGACTCTCTTAAGCAGAGAATATATTCCAGCTCTTGAACCACATATGTAGACCCATATTCTGTAATTTGACTGAACTAATTTTTAATTTGCATCTGTTTTGCAATGTACATAGTCTAATAGCTTGCTTAGAAACATATTTTTCCTATAAATGTAGCTACAAGAAGAGCCGTATATAATACAGAATATATTTCATTTTCATTATAGAAGTGGAACCATTATTTATATAAAATTCACAGATGTTTGTGATTATTAGACTAAGAAAAATATTAGATATAGCTTTTAATTTTCTATAGAAAGGTCAAAGACACATAAATCTTATTTCCTTCAATGACAGTACAATTTAAGGAGAGTCATTTATGGCAGTTAAATTCTTGACTCCAAAATTAATTTAATAAAAGACAAATATGACATATTTCCTTTCAAATAAGAAAAAAATAGCTTTATCAATGTTGCTAGCTATTTCTTGAAATTGCTTTATAGTTGGGTAATGTCCATTACAATACCTTGGGGCCAAAAAACGTGATCAAAGTTAAATGAGAGTCATGTGCTTTAATGTATCTAATGTTCAATATTTTAAAAGTGAAACAATAAATCTAGAACATTTAAACTGACATCCTGTCTTCAAACATGAGCAATTTTTTTACTTGTTTTGGGGTCATATCTGGCAATGCTCAGGGGTTACACTTGGCTCTGCACTCAGGAATCACTCTTTGCTGTGCTCAGAGGAGCATATGGAATGTCAGACATCAAACATAGGCTGGCCACATGCAAGGCTTCTTACTGTTGCAGTATCTCTCCTGCCCTGTGAATAACTACATTAAAAAATCAAACATGAGAATTTGTTGTATCAAAGTATAATTTAGTGATATGTAAACCCTACAGAGAACTATCTGAACTAAGAAGAAACATGTCTTTATGTCTATATTACAGAGCATCAATCATTATAATTTCCCCTTTTATTTTTTTAATTAAACATTTTATTATACCACCGTGAGATATACAATTATAACGTTGCTCATGTTTAGAGGTTTCGGTCACATAGTGTTCCAGCACCCGCCCGCCACCAGTGCCCATTTCCCACCACCCCACCACCAATGTCTCCAATTTCCTCCCCCCCTCCCATAGTTTGCCTAAATGGCAGATACTATGCAGCTGTTGGGAAAAATGAAGTTATGAAATTTGCCTATAAATGGATAGACATGGAAAGGATCATGTTGAGTGAAATTAGTCAGAAGGAAAAAGAGATATAGAATGACTACATTTATTTGCATGACATAAATATATGGTAAGACTTTTGGTAAGACTTTTGGTCTTACCAAAAGTGGAATTTACCACAAATGTGTGGGAGTCAGAGGTTAGGTAAGACAGAGAAGGGAGCCTGTGTGAATAAATGTCGAAAGGGCTAATCCAACCTAGAACTGAGCATTAAATACAGACAAAAAAATGCACATGATGGCTTCTAAGTGTATGTCGTGCAACCCACAATGTGTAAGAGAAAGAAAAGAGAGAGAGGGAGAGAGAAAAGTCATTTCCCCTTTTATAAAGGTAAGGAAACAAATGGATAAACTGCAAGTTGAAAATTCCAGTGGCATTAATTTTGAAAGTTTTAGGCCACTTTCTGATAGACAATTCTGCCATTGACAATTAGCACTTGAATGCACAAATGATTTACTATATTTAAAAGGCATTTACAGAAAGATGCCGTTCACCACCGACCATGAACCAGGACTTATGAATAAATCTCTGGGATATTGACCTGAGGCACAATTGAGACAGCTTCTTCCTGCACCCCATTTTAACATAAAACCCAGCTTAAGGGTAGGTCTTTACCAAAACCTTTCCCATATATATGTTGCAATGATCAATGTGATTGCAGCCAGCTAGAGGAGCTGGCATGGGCATGGGGAGTGGGTGGGAGCCAATGGCCTTCTGTGGTGGTAGGGACACACCGGTTTGGGGACTGGTGTTGAACAACGAATGCTTGTGACAACAGTATGGAGCAGAAATTTGTAAATCATGGCGTTTTAATTAAGTTTAAAAAAAAGAGCATTTACGTTTTTGTTAACCCATAATAATTTTTATTAGACATATTTTGCACTGAAGGGCTATATTGTAAGATAATATTTATTGGCTTATATAGGATTTTAGTAGGCCTCTACCTAAAGAATTAGGATCTATGAATAATCAGATTATGTTCACATAGAAACAATAGGAAACTAATTTTAGTGTGACTTACTAATGAGATTGCTTCAGCAATAAAATATGAGTAAGTTCATTCAAATGTATGTCATATTAATAGAGAAAGTCATTTAAATAAATTTTTTAGTAAGTCCCCTAAAAAGAAAGCTAGATAAGTCCAAAGTAGGGATAGAGTGAATATTCAATTTCATTATTATTCACATTCACATCATTTCATATCACCTATAACCTATCTTTTTATGCTAATCGCCTTTATGAATTCTCTGCTCCAGTGAAATTACATGTTTGAACTCTTTTCCTCTCTACTCCCTATCGATATATCACACTGAACAGACTCATTTGCATCCCATTTTGCCTAAGTTCTACCTAACCTTTAGATAAATCTCAAATAGCAGGGCCCAAACCATGATGACTGTGTTTTTCCTTCTCTATATTTAATATCATGTTGATTCTTACATATGCCTTGAGTCTTGAACACATTGTATTATAGAATGAATTATGAACATAATTTTATATTCATATATACAAAACCATGACACTTCTCTCTCTTTATATATACATGCACACAAAATATATATATATATGAAAATGTCTTTTTTATATGAAAATGTCTTAATTCCACTTTGTGTTATTTATATGTTCCTTATATACATATGAATTACCTTTTTCATAAGTGAATTCTTGTTTTCATTTTTGATGTCATATTAATAGTATCATAAGTACCAGGAAACTTATATATATATAAAATATATATTATATATATTTCAATTATATATAATTATATACATATTATTTCATATAATATAATATGATATATATTATTTCATATAATATGAAATATATATTATTTCATATAATATTATATATTACTATTATAAATAATCATATATATTATTTCAATTATTATATATAATATATATATTTCAAGTTATATTAGTGTGAATTTCTATTGAAAAGTTATGTTATGCCAAATGTCAGAAAATGAAATGTATGTTGATTTAAGCAGACCCAGAAGTCATTTCAAATATACTAATTAGGATTCCCAGCAACTTTGTCCTTCTTTCCTACACCTACCCGTGGCTGCAGTAGACCAGGCAGTGTGAAGAAATTGATTTAGGGGATGATTTGTTGCTTATTTGTAATCCATTTATCTGTATAATCCAATGAAATCATCCATCATTATTATACCATGATTATTCCTGCTTGGGTTCTCCGATTAGTTCAGTCTGTCTCCAAGGCTGATATGATTTATGCAGTTGATCTGAGTATGCTCTACCTACTCAAAAGCCTCTTTGAATTCAATCCTTGTCTTAATTCTATTTAGAGGTATCAAATTATTTTGTACCCTACAATTCTGAGACCTATGAAGATTCAGCTACATGACAACTTATGTAATCTATGATGATTACATCACATGACTCCATATACTCTCTATAAAAATAACTACTCCATGACTTTTGCTTAATATGATCATCTCTCTTCAGCCTATGGATCATTTGCTTCCCTTCTACTATAGCATATAGGTTTTGAGCTAGTCTCTGAAGGAGGACCAAAATTAATATCTTCCATGTTAATAAGGTGAATTCTAACATTATACAGAAGCACATACACGGGGCATAACTGTTACCGGCTTCCCTGTTCCCAGCTGATCATGAGGTGCCCAGGAGTGAAGGCAGTTTCTAACTCTGGACGCCATCCCAGCAGAGCCTCCAAGAAGCCAGAGGAACTCCCACACCACGAGGACCACCATTTTCCACATCCAGACTCCCCAGCTCATCAGAACTCCATGCAGCAGAGGAGCTGATCTCAAGCCCAGTTCGCATGGCCGCTTTGTGGCTGTGTGGTTTATCAATAAGTGCACGAGATGAGAGATGACTACAAGAGTATCCCAACCGCACCGCAGAGCCTGGCAAGCTACTCCTGACATATTTGATATGCCAAATACCAATAATAATTATAGCCCTCATTCCCATGACCTAATGGAATGGTTTAAGGCTCTTTATATTACTGGAGCAAGCAGATGTGACACACTTAAATTGGGCCACACTAGCATGTGACAGGACATATGGAGATGTTACTGGTGCCCACTCGAGTAAATTGATGAACAACAGGAAGACAAGTGATACAAGCGAGTGATACAGCCTTCCCAGCATGTATAGATACATAATTCTTATCTGGTAAGAACAAAGTATAAAGCACCAACAAGATGTAAAGATCTGATTCAAGTGACTTTTTTTCTTATTTAACATTTCTAATTAATGATTTACTCATGTCCTGATACAATCAACTCAAGATAAAACTTTGCCACCATTTCTTATTAAAATTTGTATATAGGATATAATAAGCATTGTTTTGTCCAATATTTGTAAAAGAAAATAAAAAACATCACCGAAGGGCTGAAGAAATAGTACAGTGGTTAGGGTGTTTACCTTACATGTGGCCCACTCAGGTTCTATTCCTGGTATCCCATGTGGTCTCTGAACCTCTCCAGGAGTAATTCCTGAGTGCAGAGCCAGGAGTAATCCTGAGACTCATCTGTTATGACCAAAAAAGGAAAAAAAAATAATCACTGAGATTACAGCCTGGTTAGAAGCTATAAATTCATCATAGATGATATTGATGGAATCATAGAGTTTCCACTATAGTGAGTAGCTTTGAAGTAGTGCTCACTTCAGTTTCCTTCTTTTCAGAAGATCTGGTTTCTTATCCTCTAAAACCTGAATAAATCTTACCACTCTTAGTTGCAATATTTACATATGCTGCATTTGTTCATCCCATAATCATTTCTCAATAAATTAGTCTTTGATAATAAAATGTTTTAGGATTTACTAGTTGGAAGAAAAAATATACAAACTTAAGGCTTCAAAGTTCAAGAGCTAAAAAAAAACAAATATCATCAAAGTCACTGACTTTTAGAGATTCCTTTGCTACACAAATCTGTTTTGTCCCATGCAGTTTAGTGACTGTTGGATCCTCTTTGTAAGGACATACTTACAACTTCCTGGGGCCAGAGAGATAGGCAAAGTTAAGACATTTGCCTAGCATGTGACTATAGCTGGCACAATTGTTCAAATCCCAGCACTGCATAAGGACTCCTCAGCCCTGGCAGGTAAGGAACTTCATACCCACACTCATTGCTTAATTTCTTGCATTTAGGTTTATTAAAAGTACATGAACAAATTTAAGCAATATTACCTTATTTTCTCTTGTAAAAAAAGACAATAAAATGGAAAAATTGCTGATTTTATGTATTTCCAGTCAAAAAAATACAACTGTCATAATGACCTTAAAATGGAACAATAATAATTTTTGTGATTATTGCAGTATCTATTAAATTGTATACATTATGACTATATTAATACAGATTGAAATAGGAAAATATAACAGTATTTTTTCTTCTCAATTACTACTGCTAGTAGTAATTTGATTAAGCTCTTGACATTAATATATAAATGTAATCATATTCACAAGAAGTAATAGTGTGAATTGTGCAATTCTTAGTGTCATCTAAGAGTTTTAAGTGAAATTTTTTCTCAAATTTCCTAGCCCAATGCTCACATACATAGCAGCTAATAATATTATATCAATATCTACTTTAAATATTTTATATTTCCATAGTACTCAGCTTGAATCTATACTTGTTATGATATCTAACATCTTACTGTTTAGTCTCTGGCCCTGGTAATATGTATATTGGGAAATCATAAAACTAAGATGAAATTGCCTTGCCTTGAAATTGCCAAAACACAGGAGGACCACATCTCTTTGAGATGCAAATACTGACCCCTGTGGAAATTAAGAAACAATGAACTACCCATTGTTTGAGTGAGAGAAATGGAGAAACTATCTTCTTCGAGGAGGAGAAATGGAGTCCACTCAAAGAAGATAGTTCCTCTCAGAAAAATGATGCTTCAAGAGACTCTGAAGGTTATAATAAGGCGATGAAATTACTATCAGCAGTCCAAGATTTTTTCTTTCTGTCAAACTCAGATTAACTTTACTACATGCAAGAAGTTATGTAAAACCAACTTTCTAATGCCATATAGGGTTTTTTTTTTTGGGAGTCACACCCTCCAATGTTCAAGGGTTACTGGTGGCCCTGCACTCAGAAATTATACCTTGACAGTGTTCAAGGGACCATATGGGATGCTGGGAAACAAAACTGGGTTGGCCACAAGCAAGGCAAATTCCCTTCCCTTTTTACTATTGCTCCAGTCTCTGGGGTGAATTTTTTAAACTTGGAGACTAACTCACCTCTCAACCTGAGATGAGTACACTCTACTTTTCCTCTGGAGATGTTACGTTCACTCTCACCTCTCTGTCTCTCCCTTTCTTTTCATTTATCTAAGCAAATTTCCTTAGTAAAAACTATTTTACTCATGTCATTAAAAATTCCTTAAAACATCAGCTAGGCATAGAGAGAAAAGAATCATGTGCTTCCATAATAATGTTTTCTGAGCATCACACCCAGCGATGCTCAGGGATTACTCTTTGCTTTTGTGCTCTTCGTAGTGCTCTGGTTACCATAGGGGGTTAGCAATCTCGAACCTAGGTTGGTCTAGTGCAAGGTAAGCATCCTACCTACTGCACAATTGCTCTGGCCCCCCATCATAATGAGTTTTATAAATAAGACCTCAAAAGGAGAGTTTTTCAAATTTTAAGCATCTACTGAACATTTATTTTAATTTAAAATAAGTACAGGATGTATACAATCTATTTTAAAAACTAAAACATTTAAAATCAATAATAGTTATTAGCAAGGCTAATATGACACTCATCTCACAGAAATGAGTAGAATAAAATTATATATCACTCATTATGATTTGTATATTTATGCTTTATAACCTCAGATTAATAGCCGTACCAAATGTGTTTTGTTTCTTATATTCTTCTGTTAAACTGGAAATCTAATACTTCAGCATACGCACTTGGTGACTACACTACAGATCTGGGTATTATGACTTTTTTTTAAAGTACCTGAAAATAACTATGATTGCCCACTGAAGGAAAGTTGCGCTACACACAGAGACCAATTTTCTGAGCAGATTACAATTAAGGAGAATTTGGTCTGGAAAGAAAATTTTTCACGCTTTATTGAATTCAACTCAAATGTGATTTGTAAATGTGTGTTATAAAGTATCTCAAGGACAAAACATTAGTCAAATTCGAGTAACACAGTTTTCTTTGCTCTTTGAAGACTTGATTTTATATATACATGCATATATATATAATTTAATATTCAATATTCAAATAGATTATAGAATATTCTTAAAATTATCTCTAAAGAACTGAAACATTTAGCAAGAAAATTCTAACACTTTTGCTCTGAAGAATTTAAGTTCTCTACAAATCAGACCCTATGGGATGCCTGGGATGTCCTACCTGATGTACAATTCCTCCTGTCCATCTGTTACTTTCAGTAACAGTAACAATGTGCGAGTCTGTTGCCACAATTCCCCAAGGATTTCTCAAATTTATTTGTGCATTCTATAAAGGACTCTTTATGGAAGTTTGCTCAAGACCTCATTTTAAGTTGAGATCCTTGTCACCTTTTGACTTATATTTTTCTAAGAAAACATGGCCAGTATAGTCTTACACACTCGTGTGTCCAATGTCTAATATGCTTTGCTTGAATACCTCTGGGTTCAAGCCTCTGTTTCCCAGTGGCTGCTTCACAAATCTATTGTGAATCTCTGTTGAATTTGGGCTTCTTCACTATTTCTGGATAGCCAGTTTTTAATTAGTGGTAGTTACATCTTTCTACTTTAAGTAAATATCCAAGGCAACAAAAGAATCTGTAACTAATAACTGAACCCTGGAAGTTGGAAGCTTCCTATTGGCCAAACAGTGACTAAGACTTTTCTGAGAAATGTAAAATGGCCAAAATATGGCTGGAATGGTTGAACATACGTACAAAATGCTAGAAGTCCTACCCCTAAGATTCCCTGAGTACTTTCAGGGATACAGAGAAATGGCACAGAAGTGGCAACACTGAACTCTGTTCCCTGAGCACTCTCATGTATGACCCCAAAATTTAAAACTGTATATGTATATGTATGTATATATACAAAATAGGGGCCAGAGCGATAGCACAGTGGGTAGGGATTTGCCTTGCACACAGCCGACCTGGGTTAGATCCGGGTATCCCATATGGTCCCTGGAACACAACCAAGAGTAATTTCTGAGCGTAAAACCAGGAGTAACCCCTGAGTATCGCCGGGATGCTCCCCCAAAAAAGGAAAGAATTATCTTCACCTTTCTTCAAAAAATAGTTTAAGACTATATTTACTCTATCACACTCAACTGCACATTTTAAAACCAGAAAAATAAACTTCAGTAGTAAAATATTTATGATTTAGGTTTTGCTTTCAAAACCTCCTTATAAACTATAAGTATCATTTTTTGTTACCATGAAATGTATCCTTAGGTCTCAATAAATTTTTAGACCTCATAAATCAATTGGAACTTCTGATGCAATTTCCATATAAGTAAATGCATATTTTAGAAATATGACTGTGCTATCTTTAACATTTTTTCCAGAGAGACTCCAGAAAATAGCATTTCTGATATTTTCCATGCAAATTTCAATGTAATTTCAACCCACAAGGTGCCAATAAAAAACCAACCACAGAGAAACACACTTGGGAAAAAAACTGATAAAAATGATAAAAATGCAAAGCTGAATTATCTTGCTGACTTTAGAACTTTAGCAAACCAGAATAAAACCAAAGGGAAAAAAATGCCTTAAAACTGTACTCTGTGGCAGTTAAAGAACATAAAATATTGATGAAAAGATAACAAGAAAACTAAATTTAATTAAAGTTAAAGGGTAATAAATTAAAACAAGGAAATACAAACAAAATTTGAATATTCTATAAATCTACATAGGACAACAAAAATAAAGTTATCCAAAATAATAGAGTAAAGTATAGTTTACAGAATTAATACAGATTACTTAATATATAAATTTTGAAATACTAGTTTGAATTCCAGTTTTAATATATCATCTTAATGAGAAATTTAAATCTCTTTATCCTATTTTAATGGTTTATTAACATGTTTACATAGACTAGGATTCTCTTAATCACTTTAAGAACTTCCTGTGTTTTACTTTTCCACTCATGCTTTTTCTATACATGTGTGTACATATACATGTATGTATGTATTATGTATCTGGTACATTCATATAAGTGTAAAATATATAATCCATTAAATCTTACTTTTTATTAAACAATTTATTTATATATTGGTATATGCATAGTTGTGTCATTTAGTTTATGTTTATAAAATAAATTTGTGCCTTAAAGACTGAGCGAAGATTATAATAGCTATATGCTGAAAATGTCTCTTTTAGACCAGTAACCTTACCCTTAGTTCTTGAATTATATTGTAAACAATATGTGCCCGGGCACATCTCTTGACTCCTCCATTCTCCCTGCATTAACATATGCCTCAGAGACCTGGGCCCTACGAAAGCCGGATGCAAATGCTATTCAGGTTTCCCAAAGAGGAATTGAAAGAGCTATGCTTAGAATATCATGCCTCACTCAAGTGAGAGAAGGAATCTGGAGTTCCGACCTACTTCGCTGTTCCAGAGTCAGGGACGCTGTCTCATTTGCCAAGGCATCGAAAATCAGATGGTTTGGACATGTAATGAGATTTGGAGAAAACTACTGGACCAGAGCTGTTACCGACTGGATCCCACGGGATATCAAAAGATCACGTGGCTGCCCACCTACAAGATGGCCAGACTTCTTCGTCAAGACCCTGAATGAACGGTTTGAGTCTCTTCGTATTCCTGAAGCAACCAGATGCCATTGGGCTACACTGGCCCGTGATAGGGTCAAGTGGAAATGTTACTGGCGCCTGCTTGAACAAATCGATGAATAACGGGATGTCAAGTGATCAAGTGATGATCCTCACAGTTTTTATTTGCGCAGTTATACATGTCCAAATACAAAGATATAAATACATATGTATTTGAACTAATATAGGAAAGTTTTTCACATATAAAAATATATCCTGGTTATGATTTACTTTTATAATTACTCTCACACAATAAATATTTTGTTATGTAAAGCCAATATAATGAATGTTTCTTAAGAATAATTCACTTATATGTGACAAAATGTATTTTTTGATTTGTATTTTAATGTTAAAATTTTCATTTTCATCCTTTACAATTATTTTACATTTGTTTTTCTGATATTCTATTAAATACCAGCATATATCCATGCTATTTGGTTCATAAGATCTTTATATCCCACTTAAAATATAACAAAAAGATAGGGAAAATTATAATGTGTCATGTTTAAGCTTAGAAAACAGATCTATGGAATAATTCAGATAGCACAAAAAAAAAATCTATGAAAATCCAGACTCCATTTGCTTCACATGCAGTTGAACCAGGTTTGATCCCCAACAGTCAATATGGTTCCCTCAACCCCTAACAGAGTAATCCTTCTGTAAGAGGCAGTAATAATCCCTGATCATACCTGATATGGCCCTTTCATCCAAAAAAAAATACAAATACAACAGGTAAGCAAAATTCAACTTAAAATGGTAGATTTATAACTAATAAAACAGTATGTAGTATATGTTTAGTTCTAAAATTTGTGCTTCAATTCAATTTTATGTACTTTCCATATATGTACTAGAAATATGCAAATATTTATGTATATAAAATACATATTTGTATATACATATATTATATGTGTATATATATAAATATGTATGTATATATTATATATATATGATATATATATATATATGAAGTTGAAAAGGGCAGCCATTTTCAACATCCAGACTCCAGAACTCCACCCAAGAGAAAAGCTGATCTCAAGCTATGCTCGTCAGAGTCCCACCCTACAGCGAAGCCTATTTCAAGCCGGGGATGCTTGAACCAGAGTCACAGATTCATGAGGCAGAGCTGCTACCAGCTCTCCCTGTACTTGGCCAATCATGAGGCATCCAGGAAGGAAGGCGGGTTCTAGCCCTATAGAGCCCCACAAGATGCCAGAGGAACCCTCTGCAGCATTAGGGCAGCCATTTTCAACATCTGACTCCACAGCTCGTCAGAGATCCACCCAAGTAAACAGCTGATCTCTCCCTGTTCATCAGTAAATGCATGAATTGAGAGCCTACTACCAAGAGTATCCCACCCACACGGCAAAGCCTGACAAGCTACCCATGTCATATTTGATATGCCAAAAACCGGTAACAATTATAGACCTCATTCCTGACCTCAATGAATAGTTTGAGGCTAGGTGACCACATAATACAGACCATAACATTAGTTGTTGAAGTGGATGGCAGCAAAGGAAAACTGAGTTGGAAGTTCATATGCGATCTCAATGAGTCATAATAGACACGCTCATGCTGAATGTCAGAAAGATTTTCAGATCATCCATTTTTATAAATGCCAGACTCATTGGGAAGTTATTCAAGTTATATGGAAAAATACAAATTTATTTATCTATCATGAGATATTATTTTTCATTTATCAATTTATATTCTGGCAACATCTAGTATTTGTCAGAATACCTTTGGTATGAACCCAGAGCCACAGCAGAGCCTGACAAGCTACCCATGGTGTATTCGATATGCCAAAAACAGTAACAATAATGGAACTCATTCCCAACAAATGGAGCAAATCAATGAACAACAGGAAGACAAGTGAAAAGTGACAAGTAACTGGATAATTGGAACTCCCACAGACTTTTGGTAACCTTACAAAAATGATGTCATTTTAAAAAGAAATTTGTATTTAAACCTATCTAATAAAATTGAAAACTAAATACATTTTCTTCCAGAATTCCAATTACATACCCTGGCAATACTTCTGTATGGATAAGAAAAGAAGATATTTGTATAAATGCTGATTACAGCAGGTTTTGTAATAATGAAATCCCCAAACACCTGAAGTTCATAAATATGGTAAATACTATTTATGTATTTATCCTTTACATATATTTCATAAAAATGCATGTTATATTTTAATCATGAGGGAATTATTGATATTTATCTATATCCATAATCAAACAAATATATAGGGTGATATCTACAATTTGTAGTCTGATATCATTATACAAAAACAAATTAAAAAATACATTCCTAATCATCCACATCACGTGTCACTTCACTGTCTTCCCATTGTATACGTTTGTAAGAAAAAACTAATTGCCAAAAAGTGTTTTGTAGGTGTATGGATGTGAGACTAATGCTATTTTGAGAACAACTGAGAGCTTTATTGTAGAAATACTTCTATCCTTGTTTCAATTAACTTTGCAATGTGACTTTGTCACCCCTCCTAACAAGAGGTGGAAATGAACTCATGAACTCCTGCAATGAACTCATGTAGTTGTATTTAGATGGATTAAGTGAGAGTGTATACCAGTTCCAGGATGAGGCGCCAAGAACATTTTGTGCACATCCACTCTCTAGGAACCCTGCTAACACCCTAGGAAATAGTTCAGACTGGCCAGTGAGAGACTGGAATACTAAGTGAAGTTTAGATTAGTTTTCCAAGCTGTGTGGTGACCTTGAACACTCTCCCAGGCCCTCCTGATATTAGTTACTGAGATGAGAAATAACTGCCACAGTGAGCCTGAGGAAGACTACTAATATCGATTTATGAATTAAATGGCTACAGTTTTTAATTTAGGATGACTGGGTTTGGGACAAAAGAGTTTTGAGCTGACTGCTGAGAAAATCATAAATACTGTCCAACTGGAGCCCCAAAGAGAAAGTTTGGTTAGTAAGTCCATGGCATTTTCTGCTGAATCAATATGAGTACAGAAATGATGTTTGATTATTCTATTTTGTTTTGGCTTTATTATAGTCTCGACGTTAGGCCTCACTGACCTGCAAGAACGTTTACAAAATATTTGTAACAGAACTTCATATTTCTTTCTTTACAAAACTATTTTATATATTACAGGTAAGGGGCCACAGTCTTTGAGACCAGAAATAATTTGATTCCATGTTAGCATGAAATTTCACAGACTCTAGGCTCTAATTATAAAAAATAACTTCACTATCACTATCACTATCTTCCGTTAATCATCTATTTGCTAGAGCGGGCACCAGTAATATCTCCATATGTCCCGTCTCATGCTAGTAGAACCCAAAGGCATCCACCCGCTCCAGGAACATAAAGAGCCTTAAACAATTATATTAGGTCATGGGAATGACCCAATATAAATGTTACTGGTATTTGGCATATCAAATACTACACGAGCAGCTTGCCAGGCTTGCCGTGCGGGTGGCATACTGTTGTAGTCACCTCTAAATAAAGCATTTATTGATAAACCGTGATAGTCTGGTCTGCTGGGTGGAGTTGTGACGAGAAGGAAGTCGGATGTGGAAAATGGTGGGCCCCATGAGTAGGGGAGGGTGGTTTGGCTTGTTGTGAAAACAAAGGAATCTTCTTTGAAGAATTAGTCATGCATTCAATGGCTGGGTTAGCTAGACTGTTTGGATGGTACATGGTCTTACAAACAAAATCTTACTATTTTCCAAGTGTAAAATAGTTCTCACTGATACACTATTATAATTTTACTGTACATTCTTCCATTCAAGAGTGATTGAGGTATAAGCATGTGAATAAATAAAATACATATTTTAACAAAATGAGTTATTTGTGTAAACATACATACTTTTTAGTATAAAATAAGTGAACAATTTAAAAGTCTATGTATTTTATCTTATTTTATTTATTTATTTACTTATTTTTGCTTTTTGGGTCACACCGGTGATGCTCAGGGGTTACTCCTGGCTCTGCACTCAGGAATTACTCCTGGTGGTGCTCAGGGGACATATGGGATATCGGGGATCGAACCGGGCCGGCATAGGCCGGCCACATGCAAGGCAAACGCCCTACCTGCTGGGCTATCACCCCGGCCCCATATGTATTTTAAATATTGGGCACCCTGGGGTAAACCCAGAGCCACAGTAGAGCCTCACAAGCTACCTGTGGTGTATTCGATATGCCAAAAACAGTAACAATAATGGACCTCATTCCCAACAAATGAGGATGTTACTGATTCCCACTTGAGTTAAATCGATGAACAAATGGGAAGACAAGTGATAAGTGATGTATTTTAAAAGTTAACTGTTATTTTTAACTAAATGTTTATTAATATTTTTCAAAATTCCTTTCAAAATAATATTAAAAGAAAGAAAAATAACATAAAAAAGTATCCCAATAGGCTCTTCCCTGCCCCTCAAGGTGTTGCAGTTGTGGCTGCAGTGCCCAGCTGTGTTGACAGGTGGCAGAGAGAAGACAGGCTTGTCTACACCCAGGGCGCTGCATCGTGGACCCTGGATGGTTGATGATCTAACATAGAAAAGGACTGGGGTCCCTGGGATGAACATAGAGCTATAGAAGAGCCTGACAAGCTACCTGTGGTGTATTCAATATGTCAAAAACAGTAACAATAATGAACCCCATTCCCAAAGAATGGAGACATTACAGGCGCCCACTCAAGCAAATCTATGATCAATGGGAAGACAAGTGATACAAGTGATATGCTCTTCCCTCAGTTTCTACAAATGCTTTAAAAAAACATATTCAGGAATCATGCTTCTTTGCTTCTTTTCAGCTCACACCATATATTTACAATGATATTAACAGGTTTTTAAATTTCTCATTATGTTATGGGATAAAATGTAATTTCCTAACAATAATAAGCATTGGAACTTAGAACCAATTCACATAGCACTAACAACCAAAATATAGAAACAAGTTAAAATCTCCTCTCTCCTTTAGCGTTATTGTATAGAATTAGTGAAGTGGACTCTTTGCTATTAATTTTTGAGACCACACTAGTAGTGCTCAGGGCTTGCTCCTAACTCTGTCCACAGGATCATTCCTAGTGGGCTCTAGTAACCACATAGAGTGCTGGGGACTGAACCTACATCAGGTGCCTGCAAGGCAAGTGCTATGCCTACTGTATTATCTCTTTAGCATCAAACTTTTGGGGTTATAAATGATTTTTAAAATGTCATGCTGTACTTAAAAGCATATACCAAGGTTTATTTCTTTAACATGTTTAAAGCATCATCAGTATAGGTCTAGAGAGATAGTTTCAGTAGGTTTTATCCCCAGCAATGTATAGTCTCCTGACTAAAACCAGGAATGACTCTGAGCACCACCAGGTATGTCTGAAATATCCCCCACTAAATTATAAGTATAGAAAGTAAAAGTTTTTTATAAATAATTTGTGTTTATTTCAACTAAATGCACTTGATTAAAGAAAACTGGTAGTAGAAAACTCACGTGGCCCCTCATTATAAATTATAATTCAAATTTCACTTACATGTTAAAAAGCAAAATATCAAATTTCAAATGTATCAAATTTATCAATAGCAATATTTAGACTGTAATAAGTCTTTTGTATTATTTATTATTAAGAATCCTGATAATAACTAAAAATCATTTTTAAATGCTTTGCTTACATTGAATAAATGGAAAAATTTAAGCTCATATGTTAGTGACTTATTAGGATTAGCTAAATCAGAAACATATTCCAAGGGTTTGCTTACACGTGTGGGGGAGGGGCCACGCTGGCCAGACTACGAGTGTGGATATGTGCTCCTCCTCCCATTCCTCCACCTCCGTATCAGCAACCCCCTGAAGAGAGATACGCCAGACCCACAGCTCTGCCAGCAACCTCAGAAGAGAGACAATTCAGACCCAATGACTCCAGACCCACAGCTGCGCTGCTCGGCCCCACATGGAAGCAACCCATGGAGCTCCAGAAGTGGTAAAGGGCTCCGCCAGCCCCTGGCAGAGTCCAAAATAGCTCCAAGGGTTTGCTTACACGTGTGGAGGAGGCCCACGCTGACAGACTTGGAGCGGGAATTTGGGCTCCTCCTCCCATTCCTCCACCTCCATGCTGGAAGAGAGACATGCCAGACCCACAGCTCCTTCAGTGCGTAGCTGCAGAGTGGCCCCGCAACAGTCTCAGATAATTCTGGATATTAGTATCAGGTCCTTCCCAGGATCTTTCACATTTATACACTGTATACAGTTCTAGGCAGGTTCTAGCTGTGGCCTGTCATCCCAGTGAGCCTAGCAAGAAGCTAGAGGAATCCCCACACCAAGGGGTCAGTCATTCTCAACATCCAGACTCCACAGCTCCTCAGAGCTCCACCCAAGAGAAAACCTGATCTTTCCCTGTTGAGTTTCATTAGTAAATGCTCGAGATGAGAGCCTTCTACTGAGAGTATACCACCTTCACAACAGAGCCTGGCAAGCTACTCATATTTTATTTGATATCCCCAAACCAGTAACAATTATGGACCTGATTCCCTGACCTGAAGGAATGGTTTGAGGCTCTTCCTGTTCCAGGAGCAAGCAGATGCCCTTGGGCTATACTTGCTTGCAACAGGACATATGGAGATGTTACTGGTGCCTGTTCAAGCAAATCAATGAACAATGGGAAGACAAGTGATACAAGTGATACAAGTGAAATCAGAAATATTCTCAAGTTCCAGAGATAGTATTTTATTTAAAATGCAATTAGGCCATATGTTTTTCTATACTTAACTTGAGCTTACTGAAAATCTAATGATATATAAACTTATAAAATCTTACATAGGTGTCAGAGAGATAGTTTAATGAGCTAAGCACATGTTTTGTTTCAAATATAGGTTCATGCTTTAATTGCAGGACCGCCTGGTCTCCTGAGCACTGTTAAGAGTTACCCCCCAAACAGAGAGTCAAAGCAGCCTCTGATCACTGTAAGGCATGCCTCCAAAACAGAAAGAAGAAACCTCCAAGGCCAAGGAGATGGTTTAATGGGCTCAGAACATTCTTTGCATGTAGGAGCAACAGGTTTGAACTCTGGTACCACAAGCACCCCCCAAGCACCACTCTGAATTATCCCTGAGGACAAAGTTACAGTAGTCTCCCACAAAACAAAACCAAAAAAATGAAAGAAAAAAAAACAGAAGCAAAATCTAATACAGAAGTATGGCCATGATCGCAAGTCTCACGGTCGGTCATCAACTATATCTATTTGAGTTACAACATCATGTTTCCTTTAGTCTCTGCTAGCTAATGAACTCTGAGGCAAAAGTTAAATCCCAGAATTTAAAATTTGGCAGAATTTAAAATTAGAACTAAAGTTCTAGTCTGTATGGCACCCTCTGCTCTACTTCCTGAAGTGAGAGTTCATCTACACACAGTTCTCCTTGTTTTCAATGTTTCTAGTTTATTTTTGAGAACTTCATTAGTCTGTGTTTCATAAGTCAAACATTAAGGTGTGACTCAAAGCACATTGTTACAAGAATTTTCTTTAATCGTTTCACTTGAAGTGTTGGTTCTTTCCTCTGCATTCTGATACCTTGTATCACTACTTTAACTATTGAATGTAGACACTTTTTAAAGAGATTAATGTCCAATTAGAGTATAAACAAAGTTCAGGAGGACTGGCTCCTGGCTGGAAAATTCCAACAATAGAAAGGCAAAGCAGTTAGGACACAGAGCAAAGAACTACGACAGTACTTGGAAAAGATCACCCAGGACAAGAACTGAGTGATGAGAGGAGGTAAAACGAATTCAGTATCTATACTGCAAACCATAGTGTCAGAGAGTGGAAGAGAGAGAGGGTGTAAAAGAGAGAGAGGGAAGGTGTCTGTGGTAGAGGAAGACTGTGTGGCAGTGGGCTGCAAAAGAGGAAAACTGGCATTGGTAGTGGGAAATGTACACCCGATGAAGGGACGAGTGTTGAAATTTTTGTGACTGAAACCCAATCACAAATAACTTCATAACTGTGTATCTCATAGTGATTCTATTAAAAGAACAGAAAAAAAGGACGAGCTCTATACTGTTTTTGTTACAAGTAAAAGCACATGATGTAAGATATTCATTACGTGTTTAAAATTATTAATCATAAGTACAGCTACTATCTTTGTCATAGTCACAATATGTTTTGAGATTAAAAACTTAACCCAACTAAAAGTACAACTAAAAAGATGATTGTCTCAAGTGGTCTGATAGAATTGTCTTCAATTGCTTAAATTATATTCACAAAACCCTTTGCTATATACACAAAGATTTGGCAGAGAAGAGAAGGTGATCTGTTAACCCACAATATGGAACAATTGAATTGCCCTGTTAGACACAGAAATGAATTCTGAAGAAAATACAGAAAATACAGGTTTTTCTCTTTCATTAGAAATTATCAGACCTTCATTTCTTTAATAGCTGCTAAATATAAGTGAGGCTGGGTTTTGAGCAAAATAATATTTATTGAAAATTAAATATTAAAAAGTAAAAATGGCTTATATCAGCTGACAAATTTAAATATAAATTTAGGGGCACATTCAAGAACAGAATATTATTAATGAAAACCACTGCTTATATCAACCCAAATTTCAAATCATTAATATTTAGTGAAAAGCAAACTTCAAAATGACAGGTATGTGCTATTCATTTTCAAAAATCATAAAAGTGAAAAATATATTATGCTGAATAATATATTATGCTGCCTGGGCACACATGCTGCCTGTGTACATGGCCGAGCACATGTGGTGCCCGAGCACATGTGTCGCCTGTATCTCCCTTCTTGAGATGTGTACTCACTCTCTCTATCACTTTCCCTCCTCCTTCCCTGTCCTAAAACCTCCTTAATAATACCTCTTATACTTCACTGCTCCTCGACTCCTGAATTTTTTTTCTGCGAGGAAGACAAGAACCCAGAGGAAATCCTGGGTAAGTCAGGGTGATACCCTGCCGAACCCTCTCTTTTGACATCAATGATCACTTCCCTATAGAATGGTGAGATCCTGGTAGTAAATCCGTAATACAGCTCAAAAGGATCTAGATGTATTGGGTTTGAACACCCTGTTTGGCTAGGGCTTCGATGACTGTGTCAGTCTCCACAGAATCAAAGGCTTTACATCAATGAAAGTGAGACAGAGCAGCATCTTGAACTCCCTACAAACCTCAATGAACTTGGTTACCGTGTGGATATGATCGATTGTGCTGAATCCTTTCCGGAAGCCAGTTTGTTTGCATGTGTGTCCTTCATCTAATGTTCTGTCAATCCTGTTTAAGATGACTCGAATGAACAGTTTGTAGATGACGGACAACAGGCAGATGGGGCGATGGCTGACAATGTTGTGAATGGTTCACTTCTTGAACAGTAGAACTGTCCTGCTGGTTTTCATTGGGATGGCACCTTGCATTCAGACAAGTAGCGTGTGAAAATCCAAGCCAGTGTATTTATGAGTACTGATGCAGATTCTTCAGGAATTCAGGTCTGATTTTGTCTGGGCCAGGTGCTGTTTGCTTCTTTACCAATGAAATGGCATGTCGGATTTCAGAAGGGAGAACGTTGGGAATGACATATCCATCCTGCAGAATTTGTTCCTGTTCAGGTATATATGGCTATCAAAGATATCTGAGTAGAAGTTATGGATAATCATCTCCATTGCCTTTCTGGAAGATGTGATCAATCCATCGGGATGTTGAAGGGCAGTCACCTTGGTCTTGTAGTTAGCAAAGGACAGGCAGGTATTGAAAATGCTTTTACTGGCTTCTGCTACATCGACCAGTATTGTTGCTCTTCTCCTTGAGGTCTTCCCTTTATGATTTCTCTGCACTGCTTTGTGAGTTTGGACATTAGCATTTGGTTGCCTGAGGCTCTCACCTTGCCACATTGGTGAATGAACTTGAGAGTTTTTAAAGACAGGAATCCTTTGTGTCTTTCTCTCTCTCGGCATCCTTTGCACAATCATGGAGCTGCTGAACCAGTAGGTTGAATTCTTCACATAAAATTATATAAATACTCATGTTTTTTATATAAATACATTACTGAACAAATTTCATTAGAACATAAATACGATATATGTAAAGGAAATTAGAAAAAGTTATAATAGTAATAATTACCAGTGCAATATTTATGCTAAAATGATTGTGCAAGCTTTTTATTGACTTTTTTGTGTCACACCTAGTGATGCTCAGGGTTTACTCCTGGAAGTGCTCAGTTAACCATATGGGACCCTGGGATCAAACCTAGGTTGGCAGCAAGGCAAATGCCCTCCCCCACTGCTCTATCTCAGCCTCTGAATATACAGACTTTTTTAAGAGTAAAAAGATATTTATACAGAGATAAAGTATCTTCTTCAAGATATTTTGTCGGGGCGCTCCGCCGGGGTCCCTGACAGTGCCGGGAAGCGAGTTCCCTTCTACCTCCGGAGCCGGCAAGGAATGGATGAACACTCAGGAATCCGATGCGGTTTTAAAAAGGCTTTACTTATCACAGGTTCAGGCATACAAATCAGCAAAAGGAAAAACCCGATGCTTAGGATTCCAGGCTAGAACCCCAGCCACTTGTAGGCCAAGATGGCGACCACCATGTGTAAAAACTTCCAAGGGGAATAAACGCTCACAAGGCGAGATCCCACAGGGAAGAAGCCCAAAAGCCAAAAGCCAAAAGCCGCAGGAGCCAAAAGCTGAAGGCTGAGGAACCAAAAGGCAAAGGTGAAGGGGCCTCAAGTCAGCCCCTTATATACACCAAAGTAACCCAATCGGGAGGTTGTCATGCCAACAAAGAACCCTAAACAGAGTGTAGTGCCACACCCTATTGCAGGTATAAACAAAGGTCACACCAAGGACTAATCCCGAGATTATCTCTTATGTAAAACACTGGAGAGAGAGGGGGCTGATATAAAGTAATACATCTTAACTTCATGAGCTTCATGTAATCTAGATGGTACCCACAAGGCCCTTCTTATTATCTGCACCAGGGTGATTCTGAGTATCTTGTTCTCATGTACTGAAAGGGTCATACTCACCTGCTTAGAGCAAACTAGTATGATCCTTCCTATAGTCTACCTTTAGTCTCAGCGTAGCCAGGGTGGTAGTCTCCTGATAAATTCTAACTGTCCCACGTTGGGTGCAGTGGGTATAAAGAGGAGCTGTGCCCAATCTAGAAAACATAGAAGCCTTAGTAGATGTATAAGTCTGAAGTTATTCAATCAAGGTGACTTCTGTAACTGCCACACCCTCTAGAAGTGTTTACATAGAAGAGAGATCTCATTAGAATGAACATTGGCTTAAATAAGATTAAGCTGGGAGTGAGCAAAACAACAAAACTCCCAGATTAGCTAAACATGTCCTCCAACAATATTTATCAAAATGTAGTGAAACAATGAAAGAAAAAACAACATTATAGTATCTAACCCTAGTATATGCCATATCAAAAGTATGGTAAAAGTTTTAACACAACCAGTTGTGACATGTATAATTTTTTACTCCTGATATTATATCACTATCACTATCTTCCCGTTAATCATATATTTCCTAGAGCAGGCACCAGTAATATCTTCATATGTCCTGTCTCATGCTAGTAGAATCCAAAGGCATCCACTTGCTCCAGGAACATAAAGAGCCTCAAACCATTATATTAGGTCATGGGAATGACCTAATATAAATGTTACTGGTATTTGGCATATCAAATACTACACGAGCAGCTTGCCAGGCTTGCCGTGTGGATGGCATACTGTTGTAGTCACCTCTAAATAAAGCATTTATTAATAAACCGCGCAGCCACTAGCGGCGGCGCGAGTCGGGCTGTGATATTCTGGTCTGCTGGGTGGAGTTATGACAAGAGGGAAGTCCGGATGTGGAAAATGGTGGGCCCCATGGAGTAGAGAGGAGGGTGGTCTGGCTTGTTGTGAGGCTCTGCTGGGGTGGCAGGCCAGGGCTAGAACCCGCCATGCCTCCTGGGCACCTCACGAGCAGCTGGGCACAGGGAGAGCAAGAAGCAGCTCTGCCCCATGTCTGAGAGTCTCTGGTTTAGCAGTAGTGATGAAAAATAACAATACAGGACTCTTTCGAGGCCCTGTAATTGGAATGAGTCCACTTTGATATGCAATAACGAATTATTTTGCGGCAGCTTGGTGATGGTACAACAGGTAGGATACTTGCCTTGCTCGTCTCCAACCCAGGTGTGACTCCCAGCACTCATATGTTTCCGCAATGAGTTCCACAAGGAGTGACCCCTGTGCACAGAGCCAGGGAGTAAACCCTGTGCACCTCCAGGTGTGTCCTGCACCAACTTTTTTATCACTTCTTGTAACTTGTCACTTGTCTTTCCATTGTTCATCAATTTGCTCAAGCGGGCACCAGTAACATGTCCAAATGTCCAAAATTTTTACTAAAATTGGATTGATTCAGAGAAGATTAGCATTGCCCCTGTGCAAGGATGACACACAAATGTTCTATAAAATAATGTATATTTTTCTGTGATATCATTACTAGCAAAGTTTACTCTCAATATGTTTAAATGAACAGATCTGGTAACATAAGTCTAAAAAAGGGATACCCATTTTTTTCATTTTTAAAGGTAGAAAGCTGTAATTACTCTGTAAGTGTGGGTCTTTTGTTGTATCCAGATATTAAAAGCATGGACAAATAGTTTGGTAAACTCATAATTGCATGGTTCACTACACTATGCTATTTTTGCACTCTACACAGGAAAGGATGAAGATAACACTCTTTTCTCCCCTTAATCTTTGTAATATACTGGGGAAAAATTCATTGAACAACAACAACAAAAAAAAGCAGAAATGGTAGCACAACTAATTGCAACCTTTAAGTGTCTCAGAGGCAGGAGGAAGACAAGTCACTACTCAGAAAAAAAAACTCGTTTCTTTTTGTACTGACTTCAGAAGATAAACTGAAAGTTACTTTCAATTGAACATCCGCTTTCAACATCAAGGCCCAGTGAAAGAAACTAAAACAGGATTTGGATATATTTAATTAGAGTGGAATTCTTTCAAGGACTTTAGATCCTTCAAATAAAGAGCTAATAGAACAGTATTGGAATATTTTAAGTACAATGAATATCCTGTTCATTTAAGCTTTTCCCAGTTCCTTGAACCCAAATCAATAATCCTTTCATCTTCTGAGTTAATCTCAACATAAAATTTATGCAAACTTTACTATATTACACTTTAACCCTTCCCTTAATTTGGTATGTAAAATGATCTAAACAAAAATGTAAACTAGACTTTATAGTTTTTTAAGATTAAAGTAGTTTTATTTAACTAAACCATCAGAGTGTTTTATCTAGTCTTTATGTGTTGAAGACAAGAATAGACCCATTTAATAAAATAGATTGTTGCTATTAGTGTTTTATCCTATTTGACAAAGTAATGGGTATGTCAATATCCCCACTTGGTTTTGATTTTTTATCTATATATCAAATCTTTGTCTAACTCTAAAGATATAGTATAAAGCTACATATAGGCACAATTCTGCATTTTGTTAATATTTAGTAGGAATATCTTGTGACCCTACAGAAAAACTGTTCATATATAATCAGCTAAAAGTTTCAGTATAATTGATTTAACCATGGTTTATAAATTCATGTTTAAAGTAGATTTCAACAGTGCTAACCAAATGCTTATATAAAACCATTGCCATAATATATTTACTATAATGTGTGTTCCAAAAAAAAACATCCTGTATTTGCTTAAGTGTCTTTGAGACTAAAGAAATGCAGAACATAAAGGATTTGCAAACGTTAAATAAAGGAATGTATGAACTTTAATAAATACATATATATCAAAAGATATTTTTCTCCAAATGTGTCCTCTAATTAGAAGAATAATTATATATTACATATAACATTGAGTGCATACACAAAGTGTAAATATACATATAACTGTATCACTGTATGACTGTCTTCCCATTCATCCTTGATTTGCTTGAGCGAGCACCAGAAACATCTCCATATGATCTGTCTCATGCAAGTAGAGCCCAACGGCACCTGCTTGCTCCAGGAACATAAAGAGCCTCAAACCATCCCATCAGGTCATGGGAATGAGGTCTATAATTGTTACTGGTATTTGGCATATCAAATACGACACGGGTAGCTTGCCAGGATCTGCCATGTGGGTAGCATACTCTTGTAGTCATCTAAAAATCCAGCATGTATTGATGAACCAGGTGGCCGCTTGCAGCTGCGCAAGACAGGCTGTGATAGGCTCTTCTGCTGAGTGGATTTCTGATGAGGGGGAAATCTGGATGTGAAAAATGGAGGCCCCTCATGGAGTGAGGGGTCGTCTGGCTTTGTTGTGAGGCTCTGCCAGGGTGGCACGCCAGGGCTAGAACCCACCATCCCTCCTGGGCACCTTGTGAGCGGCTGGGCACATGGAGAGCCAGTAGCAGCTCTGCCCCATGTCTTTGAGTCTCTGGATCAGCATACCTGAGCCAGATTTAAAAAGACTGAAGCTAATGGTTAATGGAAAATGGAGACCCCTCATGGAGTTGGGGGTCGTCTGGCTTGTTGTGAGGCTCTGCTGGGGTGGCGGGCCAGGGCTAGAACCCACCATCCCTCCTGGGCGCCTCGTGAGCATCTGGGCACAGGGAGAGCCAGTAGCAGCTCTGCCCCATGTCTGAGAGTCTCTCATACATATAACACAATGTACATATACATGTTATAGATACAAGTAACATAATATACATACTATATATAATATATAATTGTATGTTACATATAATATACATATAATATGTGTGATTGTAATTATAAAATATAATTGTACATACAATTATATGCAACATATAATTATTTCTTATGGTTATATTATATATTTCTTTGTATATATATGTATATATATATTTTATATATATATTTATATATATATGTTTTCTTAGCCATATGGCTTTTATCTTGGGTGTTTCTACAAGGCAAATTTCCCCATCTTTTTAAGGGAAATCCAAAGAAGCTAAAGGATGGAAAGAATCTTGCTTTAGTCATTTAGAGATGACAAGAACATTTACAGAGAGAAAATAATTGATGGTTTTCACATAAAATTATATTTTTTGTTTCTCCCTTGAAGGTATTAGGAAATTTACTATTACATCAACTAGCATGCGCTGATATTTTAATAATAAATGTAAAAGGATACCAGTTGTAAAACTAAACATTTCCACTGGTATTTACTAAGTTTTTACATAAAATATATTTGAGTATAGATATTTCCTGCTACATACTAGTTTGGAATTGTGTAAATTCACAAATAAAGTAAATCTATTAACTGATAAAGTAAGTTCCCTAGTCCTGCTCAAACAGTAGTAAACCAAAAACTCAGAAATTTTTGTCATGTTTTTTGCCTACTTGAAATTAAGAGAGACATAATAAAGGCAGGACAAATAAAATACTTTAAAGGATAACAAATGGAAATCATTTTATACTAAACCAATGAAATATAAAATAGAAGCATATCAGTTATGCAAGAGACCTGATATCCATATATAGCTTGGCTATTATTTGTTATTAATACTGGCTATGAAAGAACATCTCTTTTTCACTCACTTATTTGTAAAAAGAAAAGGTATAGCCTAAGGCCAGTGAATAATGCTAAAGATTTTATGAACCAGTAATTTTTAGTAGAAAAATCATATCATTATATATCATAGTATGTATTACATTTATCCAAAGGGTCAATACTTGACATAGCCTATAATCCATGATTTTCCGTCAGCTTTTTAAAATTCATAACAACATACCCTCTTTTTAAAAATATTTTTTGTTTTGGGGACCATACTCAGCAGTGCTCAAGTATACGCCTAACTCTGAACTCAAGGATTACTCCTGGTTAGATCCAGGGAACCATATTTGATACTGGGGATTAAACCCAGATAGGTTGTGTGCAAGACAAGTGTCTTGATCGATGTACTATTACAGAAGATCCCAAACATACCTTTTAAAATTTTTTACTATTTTTGATATTTTTATAATGTGTTTACAAATGATTTTTTGAATGTATCTGTCAACTGCCTTGAAAATTATTAAATTTTAATACAAAAACTGAACAAGTTTTGTTTATACTGAGTGTACTCTCATTCTAGAGATGTAGAAAATAAATATTAAAAATCACGATTTAGTCATCTGTACAGAATGTAGGCAATAGAGTGTAGATCCCATCTCCTTTAAGTACTAGGACACTTTTTATGATAATCCACTATAACTGATAAATATTTCCAACAGACTTTTCTAAGAAATGAAATACAGTCTCAGATTATACCATGTAAACTCTCCCCTGCCCATATATACAATTTATTTTTTTTAATATTTTATTATACCACCGTTAGATATACAATTACAAGATGTTAATATTTGAATTTTGGTTCTACAGAGTTCCAACACCCATCCCAGACCCCTGTCCATCTCCCATCACCAATGTCCCCAGTTCCCTCCCCCTTCCCTAGCCTGCATCCTTGACAGGTTCTTTATCTCCTTTCTCTCTTCCTCTCTCTCTCTCTCTCTCTCTCTCTCTCTCACTCCTTTTCGCTTCCCTTTCTTACACTTTGTAAATTGTAATATATTCTAGAACATGATTGGTTCCACTAGTTTGATGAAAATGACAGCTATTATGGTGAGCAAGTCTCATCCGGCTGCTTCCGAGGCCCCTCAAGAGGTGAGGTGAGGACACTTTTTATGATAATCCACTATAACTGATAAATATTTCCAACAGACTTTTCTAAGAAATGAATTACAGTCTCAGATTGTATTTCATTAAAGATGGTTTTGTATTTGTTTATACTGAGTGTATAAACAAAACCCATCTTGACTCCTGGGAGCCTCATGATCAGCTGAGCTAGGGAAGTGTCTGCACCATATTGAGAGCCCTGAGGCAATTCATGGGTGGGGCCACCAGGCCTCTGGGATGGGTCAGAGAGGGGAAGGGGTCCCCAGCTCCATCTCCAGGAATGCCTGGAGACTTCTGCCTCTGAGAGTCGCCTACCTGGGCTCGAACTTGGCTGCTCTGAGCTTATCTTGAGATCAGCATCTCTCTTGTGAGGGTTCTGATGAGCTGCAGGTCGGGAACAGGATAATGGCGGCTTTTATGGTGAGCATGTCTCATTTGGCTGCTTCCAGAGGCCCTACAGAACTGATGGACCCACTCCAAAAACCCATCTTACTTCCTGGGAGCCTCATGGTCAGCTGAGCTAGGGGGGAGAGCCAGATGGCAGCTCTCCCCCCATGCGCCTGAGTCTCTCATTTTTCTCTCTATCTCTGTTTCTGTCTCTATTTCTGTCTTCTCCTATACCTTGTGACTTGCCTTATTGTTTATGAAGCAATTATCTATGTTATATCCAGTAGTGAGTTCTAGTGTGACATTATATTTCCTCATTCCACATCAACCTCCCCATTTGTTATAACAACAATGATCATTATGGTGTACCAATGTGAAAGATTCTGGGAAGGACCTGGTCAGAGTCTACTTTGTCATCTAAGCCTTTTTGTGTGGCTGCGCACTGTCACAACTGTGCATCTGGTCTTCCCCTTGTTTGGTTCATCTGGTTGCAGAGGCTACAAGCCTGTAGCCACACCCACTGCATGGAGAAGAAGGAGCCCAAATTCCTGCTCCAATTTCGGGCAGTGTGGCTCCCTCCACCCCCACATGACTGCTTTACCCTAAAAGCTACGTTGGTCTTGGCTGGGGAATAACTGATTCCTCAGAGACTCCATTGATTGCTGCACATAGACTGGGCAGTGCAGCTGTGCGTCTGGTCTGTCACTTGTCCAGTTCATCTCTATTGTTACTGTTTTTGGCATGTGGCTCTGGGTTCTTCCCAGGGGGCCCAATCTTTTCCTATGTCAGACCTTCCACCATCCAGGGCCCACAGGGAAGAGCCCTGGGGGGTATATACAAGCCTATATTCTGTCTGTCACCTGCCAATGCAGCCGAGCACGGCAGCCACACCTGTAACACCTCGAGGGACAGGTGGCTCCATACATACAATTTCAAGTGCAAAAGAAGACAAAGTTGGCATAATAAACACATACTTTCTAACCTGCTTACTGGGCAGCCTTTATTCTAGACAGTTTCAACTCAGACGTTCACACAGAACTGTGCAGCAATCAGTGGCAATATTAATTAGAACTTGAGCCCAGAATTTAGTTTTTATTTTGAAATACCCTGACATTTAGGAACTTTTAAAAACAAAGCATAAATATATGTGTAGCTCAATTTTGGAAGGAAAGTTTGGGTGATAGAAAAATAAATGGCAAGTCAAACTACATTTAATTGAAATGTTACAACTTACAAGCTGTCTTTGGATAAACCTGCACAAATTTTAGTCTACATTATATGAAGTCAATTAAATTTAGCAAATTTCAAAGTGTGCTGAATTTAAAGGGATTTATTTAATAGTTATTCGAAGTCTTAAGTATCTTAAAATGAATTATGTATGAGAAGATTGTGTAAATAGACTTTCCCACATTATTTACCACAATACAATTTTACCTTGGATTCTAAAAAGCTGCTTTGATGCTTATTATTTTAAAATTATTAAGAAGTTTAATATGCATAAAGTATAATGCACAACTGTTTAAATTATAATTAAGCAAGTTCCTTATTCCCCCATAGGGAGTCAGTAGAAAAAATATCCCTGCAACTCAGCTTCCTTCTCTTGGACTTTGTTGTGTCTCACAGGGGAAAGAAATGAAATTTTAGGTAACTGTTTTCTGCTATTATTGTTGAGCATAATTACAGAATGATACATTTTAGATAAATGATAAAGGTAATCATTATACCATAAAATATTAGAGAGGAGAAAAACATTCACTAAATATGAAGAACAAAGTAATTTCCATGTAGTTCACAGAGTTTAAATATGAGTACTTAAAATGACTTTCAAGTTTACTTTTGAGTGAAGCTTCACATACCTTAATCAGAGATCTTATAAATTGATTTTGGAAGTAAAATCTGCTACCATGGCATTATAATAGAGATACTAATGCTGGGATTTATACGTTAGAATTTATACTACTTCATTGTCACTATTTGTAACTTATAACCCCATTTTCATTGAAAAAAAATGAGATGAGGGTAGAATTTATCAGAGTAGATTGCTGAATTTTATCATACTCTGACATATCATTCCTAAAATACGCTAAGTGTCTTGAGAGAAGATATCTATCTAAACAAATTAATCTAGTACTTCTAGTACTATATAAATTGATTGTTACAGTTCAGAGATGATTAACTTCTTTAAAAGTGGGAGCAGAATGATTGTGATTTTTCTATAATGATTTCTATCACAAAACTGTCCAGATATTTTACTTTATACTAGCAAAAATCTGTCACCAGTACTGTGTCTCTCAATCTGCTAGATTTATAACCTTGAGTCTATTCTACTTCAAGAATTGGAAACTCAACCTTTCATTCATATTTAAATTGGAAGAGATTTACATTTTTTATAGTTCAAGATGCCCCATTAAGGAAAATAGCAGTTTAAAATTTTCTATATCATTGTCCACATATAGTCATCATCATGAAAAATATTTACCTTTAGTGTACAAGTTGACTTACTTTTGCCAGAAGTTGGTTGTAACTGAGTCTTGGCATAAAAGACATTCTAATGAAAGCCTTTTATAATAAATATTATTTATATATATTATCACTTGTGTTCCCATTGTTCATCGATTTGCTCCAGCTGGTGCCAGTAATATCTCCATTCATTAGGAATGAGGTCCATATTTTGTTACTGTTTTGGGTGTATCGAATACACCATGGGTTTATATATATATATATGTATATATATATATATATATATATATATATATATATACACACACACACACACACACACATATATTCTGATATATCAGTCCTTGATCATATTTGCCTTTGCAATTTCTTTTTTTATCTGGGGCATGGGGAAGAGCATACCCAGCTGTACTCAGGACTTACTCCTGGCTCTGTTGAATTCATCTTTCCTGGCACTGTTTAGGGCACCATATCCAGTGCTGGGGATCAAACTTATTTGCCATGTACAAGGCAAGCATACACCTTATTATGTCCACCTTTTGAATATTTAAAGCAGTATTCCAATTTTTTTCTTTTTTTGAATGAGAGAGTTACACCCAGTAGTACTTGCAGTCTTACTCTCCCTATTTTTAACATATCCTATTCATCAATATTGCTTTTGTCTTCCTTAGTTCTATACACTGCATCTTTACCAAATGTCTATAATTTTCAAATGTTTTATGTGAGCTAGCATTAGATAAGGTCTTATCTTACAATTAGATAAATTATAACTTGTCAGTAAATATATATAAAGATTATTTATATTATCACTTGATCACTTGACATCACCTTATTCATTGATTTGCTTGAGCGGGCGCCAGTAACATTTCCATTTGACCCTGTCATGTGCCAGTGTAGCCCATGACATCTGGTTGCTTCAGGAATACGAAGAGCCTCAAACTGTTCGCTCAGGGTCTTGACGAAGAAGTCTGACCATCTTGTAGGTGGGCAGCCACGTGATCTTTTGACATCCTGTGGGATCCAGTTGGTAACGGCTCTAGTCCAACGGTCGCCTCCAAATCGTATTACATGTCCAGCCCATCTGATTTTTGATGCCTTGGCAAACGAGACAGCATCTCTGACTCTTGAACAGCAGATATCTAATTTATATTATATATTGAATAATATATGTTTGTATATAATATATATACACACACATAGGATGAACTCAGAGCCATAGCAGAGCCTGGAAAGCTGTCCATGGTGTATTTGATATGCCAAATACAGTAACAACATTATGGACCTCATTCCCAATGAATGGAGATGTTACTGGCACCAGCTAGTGCACCACCAGGTGTGGAAAAAACTAAAGTACAAATAACAAAAACAATTTCCAGTTGTCAGTTTAAATGATTATTGAATTCCCAACTTCTAAACAAGTGGTCCAAATTCTTGACCTGGAATTAGGATTTTTCTATTTTTTTGACATCACACCCAGGAACTCTCAGGGGTTACTTCTGGCTCTTCACTCAGGAATTACTCCTGGCAGTGCTTGGGGGACTATGTCGGATGCCGGGGTGAAAGGCAGCCGAGTGAAAGGCAAATGCCCTACCCACTGTACTATCACTCCGGCCCCTAGGATTTTACTATTAATTCTAAACTCAGCTGGTTAAATACTGTTATACTGCTGATATGTAACATAGTCTTACCAGAAATATTTCAGTATTTTGAAAGGGCTGAACCTAATATAAAGAACAATAGTTATTAGGGGTATTATTCTTTATAAGGCAGAGAGGATTGAGATGGACTTAGAATAAATATCACAGGCAACTTTTACATTTGGTTACATTTACAGATATTTTAATAGGTATTATATATTCTTGTGTAAACAGAACAGACTAATTCCTAAACATTTTGTAAAAAATTTATACAAAAAATAAAACATTCATAGATACTCTGTATACACAGTTTCATGTACCGAATTGTTTGTTTTATTTTGTTAAACCCAACCATAGGGACAGGAGATATAGCACGGAGGGAGATTCAGGTGTAAGACTTGCATGTAGACAACCCAGATTAGGTCCCCCTGAACAACCTGGTTCAGGAAGTATCACTAGATGAAGTGATGAAACTGCCCTCCCCAACAGAATCCCAAGTAGTCACCCAGAATGCTCCCAAGCACCACTGCTGGGACCTAGGTAATACTCTGCATTGCAGGGCTGGAAAAGCAAAGGATCCGTGAGATCTTGCTTTGACTCTTGCCCAAAGTTCTGGAAAAAGTCCCTAAACTCCATTAGAGAGGTCCAAAAACAAATAATTAAACTCCAGGGCCACAAAAGATACTATAGATAGGCAGAGATAGACAGACAGACAGACAGACAGACAGACAGACAGACAGACAGACAAGAGTGAGAGACTGAAAATATGTATAATCTTGTGTTTTCACATGTGAGGAATCTGGAAACGGTTTAGCTAGTTATATCTGTTTGGGGTTACCAAAGAACCTGCAACCGAGGGCTTAAACTTGGATTACAATCATCTCAGTAATGGAAAAGAACTCTTACAGATTTTTGTATGTCATGTTGTCAGTATCTCATGATCTGCCGCCAACGCTACATATATGACAATTTGACAATTTCCCCAGGGCTCTCTCAAAACATAGCAACTGTCTTCTTTCAGACTGAGCAACCTAAGAGTAAGAGAGAGCACCAAGGCAGAAGCCAGTCTTTCTCACCCAATCTTATTTCGGTCACAATATATTGTTCATAAGCATGAGAACAAATTTAGTGCATACTTGGAAACAGAATTCCTTCAAAAGCTTAAATACAAAGATGTAAGGATCATGAGACCTTTTTTAGAGAATAATTTAGTTTAGTTACCGCGAAAATTAATTCTCAACAAAAAATACTTTACTTTTCTCTCTTAATTTTTAACTTAGGTCCTTATACTTGAATTTTTGTAGCTGCACAAAGACTTCTAATATCACTTGGCCAAGCAATAGAGCTATTTCCTCTTTTTTTTTGCTTACTTGATAACTGCCCTTTAGAAGAGATGAACAACCCTGTCAGAGGGGGCAAGCTCATTCTTCCTGTAGCATATAATTTCTAGTAGGTAGCAGCTCCCTGCTATTAAGATAAGAAATAAAATGAAACTGAGCTTTCAACCTTGCCTGTAAGGCAAACTTTCTTCCTCTAATACTTTCTTTGTGAAATGCAGATGCTAGAGTAAAATCAATGCTGCTTCTATCACAAAACCCAAATGAATGCTTGATATATACATTAAGATACCTTAATGCATACATTTTAATCATAATTTTAAAGTGTTCAAACTAATCAATATAAGTACAATATTATGCTTGATTTCTATACATTTGATACAACTTTAATATAACATTTGATATAACTTTGTTAGAAATTTATTTTTTATTTATTCTTATTTATTAATGCAAAACTAATTGGTTTCCTAGTAGTACAAAAAAGGAAGGAAAAAATCAATTCTGCAAGGGTAGTAAAATTTTAATAATTTTTTAAATAGTAAAGAAAACTCTGTTTTATTAATTTTTATATCCTATTTCCCTTTTTATAAACAAAGTACTGACTGTAAGAAATGATATTTAAACAGATTCCCCCATCTCAATTTCACTTATCTATCACAGATCTAGGGGTTATTTTTTAGAGAAATAAATTGTTTTATTTAATCACGCCTTCACCTTGAATGTGTAGAAAAGTTAAATGTGAGTCAATTTTATGAACAATCTGGAAATGACAAAAGGGAACATAATACACAGCTAATAATATTTTATAAAAATGTATCAAAATGCTTTACATTTTCAACTAAATTTAATTTGTATTTTAATAAAACTCATCAAAAATATATAATAGCTACACTTACAAACATGGTGGTATAAAACTCAAGAGAAAAAAGAAAATTCGTCTTAAAAATAAAAAAGGATACAATTATAGTACTCATACAATTCATATTAGTTATAACTGGAAACTTTGTGATCAAACCAGATACTTAAACTTTTAAAGGTAAGCTGCTGATAAACTGTGTTCTGTACAGAATTGGGACAAGGAGGTCAAAATACTTATTACCAAGACACTGCAGGAACCAGGAACTAAGTAAACAAGGATCAAAATTATGAACCCATCCAGGACTACAACAACACTGGGACTCTGGGGAAGGAAGGACTCACCTTGCCTTGAGTCCTATTTTGTTTTTTGTTTTTTTTTAATTTTTTTTTATTTTTAAAATTACAAAGATATACAATTAAAAAGTTCATATTTGGGTTTTGGTCAAACAGTGTTGCAGCACCCATCCCGCCACCAGTGCCCATCTCCCACCACCAACGCCCCCGGTTCCCTCCCCTCCCCCAGCCCTGCTCCATGGCAGGTTCTTGATTTCTTTCCATTTCTCTCTCTTTCTCTTTTCCTTCCCCCCCAGACCATGGATTACAGAACATACATTAAAGGGTTGTCATGTGTATCTTTTGCCTCTATTTAATGCTCAGTTCTAGGTTGGCATTAGTACCCTCAACAATTGTTAGCACACTGTTCCATTTCTGTCTTACCTAGCCTCTGACTCCCACACGTTTGTGATAATTTCCACCTTTGACATTGAGTCCTATTTTGATGTATCAAGATGGATGCTGTAATTAGATTTCAGTGCTGCCACCCCAGCAGAGCCTCACAACAAGCCAGGCGACCCCCAACTCCATGAGGACCTCCATTTTCCACATCTGGACTTCTCCCTCCACAGAACTCCACCCAGCAGACCAGCCCATCACAGCCCGGCTCATCAAGATCCACCCTGCTGCAGTCTTTTTAATCCTGCCCAGGTATGCTGATCCAGAGACAGACATGGGTCAGAGCTGCTACTGGCTCTCACTGTGTCCAGCTGCTCATGAGGTGCCCGGGAAGGATGGAAGGTTTTAGCCACCCCAGCAGAGCCTCACAACAAGCCAGGTGACCCCCCAACTCTATGAGGACCTCCATTTTCCACATCTGGACTTCCCCCTCGTCAGAACTCCACCCAGCAGACCAGCCTATCACAGCCTGGCCTCAGGCGGCCGCTAGGCCACGCAATTCATCAATAAATGCTGGATTTTGAGATGACTACAAGAGTATGCTACCCACACAGCAGAGCCTGGCAAGCTACCCGTGTCGTATTTGATATGCCAGATACCAGTAACAATTATAGACCTCATTCCCATGACCTCATGGAATGGTTCGAGGCTCTTTACGTTCCTGGAGCAAGCAGGTGCCCTTGGGCTCTACTTGCATGAGACAGGTCATATGGAGATGTTACTGGTGCCCGCTCGAGTAAATCGACGATGAACGGGAAGACAGTGATACAGTGATACAGTGCTGAAATTTTAGCCGACAGATGCTACAGGAGCCCTTTTAATCCCAACTATGCTCAATTTTTAATCCCAGTACCCAGCTATGCTCAGATCTATGTCTCAAACTCTTGACTCTGAGTCTAGACTGATTCAGAGTCTTTTGTTACATTTCCTGTTTTAGTAGAAGGGGTCATTGCTGTTGTGTTGAATGGGAATCCAATCTTTGGAAAGTGCCCAGACACTGGGGACAAGCCGACAAAGGAGAGGAAGATTCCTGATCCATGTGCTGCTCAGGTAGGGATATGTAGTTGGAAAAATGTCCCATTAGTTTTAGTAGACAACACTGGCAGAATACTCTTCCCATAGAACATTATTGATTAGTGTCTGTGATCATCAGCAGCTCAGATTTCTAAAATCTACCCTATTACTCACCCTGTTGTGGGAGGTCTGCCACACTTGGAAGGCTGGGGTCTCTCCCTGCTTTATTAAAATCCAGTCAAATCAATGATTAGAGAATATGAACAGTTGTGAAAGACATCACAATATGGTCAGACTTCTTCATCAAGACCCTGAATGAACGGTTTGAATCAGATGCCATTGGGCTACACTGGCATGTGACAGGAACAAATGGAAACATTACTGGCACTCGCTTGAGCAAATGGGCAAATAACAGGATGTCAAGGGATCAAGTGAAAAACACCTGCAGACGAACCTAGGGAAAGATCTGTTAAGACAAAAAATGGTCTGGACACAAAGAAGAAAGAATAGAATTTATACCCAAGCTGTTCCTTCCCACTGGGCACTGTCTAAAAGTGTTTGAACAGAGGGGAACAGATGGTCCCCTCTGTTCCAACAAACTTAAGATCCTAAAAAAAAATCAAACCTTGAACTGAAGGACTACAGGAATTCCTAATGGAAAATAAAAGCAAACCCACCGCACCCCCGTTCATGATGAAAGCTCTCCGAGAAATGGGGATTGAAGGAACCTTCCTCAAGATAATCCAGGCCATCTACTACAAGCCCACAGAGAGCATCATTCTCAATGGGGAAAAATTGAAAGCCTTCCCCTTAAGATCAGGGGACAAGACAAGGCTGCCCACTCTCACCACTTATATTCAATATAGTACTGGAAGTACTTGCCATAGCAATCAGGGAAGAAAAAGACATTAAGGGCATCCAGATAGGAAGGGAAGAAGCCAAGTTATAACTATTTGCAGATGACATGATATTATACCTGGAAAAGCCGAAACTCTCTACCAAGAGGCTCCTAGAAATAATACATTCCTATAGCAGAGTAGCAGGGTACAAAATCAATACCCAAAAGTCAATGGCCTTCCTATATGCAAACAGCGAAAGAGCAGAAAGGGACAGTAAAGAAACTATCCCATTCACAACTGCGCCGCAGAAAATCAAATACCTAGGAATCAATTTTACAAAGAATGTAAAGGATCTCTACAAAGAAAACTACAAAACTTACTTCAGGAAATAAAAGAAGACCTAAGGAAATGGAGACATATTCCCTGCTCATGGATTGGAAAGATTAACATTATCAAAATGGTAATCCTCCCTAGAACTTTATACAGATTCAATGTGGTCCCTATAAAGATACCCATGATGTTCTTCAAAGAAATTGAACAAACACTCCTGAAATTTGTATGGAATAATAAAACCCCATGAATAGCTAAAGTAATCCTTGGGAAAAAGAAGATGGGAGGTATCACTTTCCCCAACCTCAAGCTCTACTACAGAGCAGTTGTAATTAAGACAGTGTGGTATTAGTATAGAGACAGACCTGTAGACCTATGGAATAGAACTGAGTACTGAAACACATTCTCAAATATACAACCACTTAATCTTCGATAAAGGAGCAAAAAATATTAAGTGGAGCAAAGAAAGCCTCTTCAACAAATGGTGCTGGGAAAACTGGGCAGCTACATGTGAAAAAATGAACGTAGACCTCCTTCTAACGCCATGTACAAAATTCAGATCAAAATGGATTCTAAATCTCAACATCAGACATGAATCTATAAGGTACATCGAAGAAAACATAGGAGAAACGCTCTACGACATCGAAACGAAAAGTATCTTTAAAGACGACACACCACTGACCAAGCAAATGGAAGCAAAGATAAACAAATGGGATTATATAAAACTAAAAAGCTTCTGCACCTCAAAAGAAACGGTGATCAAGATACAAAGACAATCCACAGAGTGGGAAAGGATATTCACCCAATACCCATCTGACAAGGGGTTAATATCCAGGATATATCAGGCACTGGTAGCACTCCACAAGATAAAAACAGCCAACCCCATCAAAAAATGGGGAGAAGAAATGAACAGAAGCTTCCAAAAAGAAGTGGAGTTTTGATGAGGGGAAGTCCAGATGTGGGAAAATGAAGGCCCTCATGGAGTGGGGGCGGGGACCGCTCTGGCCTGTTGCAAGGCTCTGCTGGGGTGGCAGGATTAAAATTCTTAATTGTCTATATTTACAAAAAGCATAACTTTATAACACTTTTGACTTAAATAATCATGGAAAATGTGAAGTTGAGTTTATTTATTTTTATTTAAAAATATAAAACAGGCTAGGATATAGTAAAATGTGCCCAACCTGGGCAAGTTTCCTGGCATCCCTTCTTTCACTATACACCAATGGAGGGGACATTGAAGACCAGCACAAGCAAGATGTCCTGGATTTTCCCAGGAGAATATTGTAGGGCCTGGGAAGAATCTCATCAATGGGCCTCTGTATTGATTTGCAGGCCAACTCAGTAAAAAATTGGCAAGGGACTTCCTGAGCACTGCTTATGAGCAGCCCCACTTAAAGTAGAAAACAGAATTTAAAAAAACCCTGTGATTGAGTAATCCTCTATTCATTTTTACTTCTTTCAATAAAATGTTTGCTTCTATTTACATAGTGTTCTCTGAATTCTAAATTATTCATGTTTTCATTACTGCACTTTGTGTTTGGAATGCTTTATTACATGCCAAGGAATATAAAATTGGGCTACAGCATCAAGGAAACATTACCAACATTATAATTTTATCAAGTCACTTTTAAGAAGGATGGGTGGTACCTAAAGAAGACTAATTTTCAGAATTACCTACTTTAAAAATGATGTCTGAAGTGATTCAAATTTCTGCTAACACCTTCTTAAGAACACAGAGCATGGTTTTTTAAAATGTGGATTATGGAAGCAAAAAAAAAAAGTATTCGAACTTTTAACGCATATTAATTGCACTGAATTTTTTCAGAAACTAACTCCTAATAATAAAATTTTATTTAAATATGGTCTAGAAATTATGAATTTTCATTGTATCTTAAAGGACTATATTTAAGAAAACATTTCTTGAATTCCAAAACATTTTAACAAAGGAGAAAGAATTACCTCTAATTCTTTGCATCATTATGTTTCCCTGACTTGTTGACAATGTGAAATGTTCACTTGTTTATGCATCAAAGACTAATTAACTGACTTAATTAGTCATGAAGCAGAAAAATATCTTTGGAGCATCTATTGCATGGACTTTTCCATCTCTTTGTGCTATCTCACAGCATATACTGTTGGTGACAGGCAGAGGGTTTTTGACAGCTAAATTGTTTTTCACATATGAGTAGATGAGTTTCTTGTCGCTTGAGGAAAAGTACCTGGTTCTTAAATTTACAAGACTGCAGTTAATTTAACAAAAAGAGAAATGAGGAAAATTTTAAGAGCATAGTTGGAGACTCTGTAGCAAGATTTTATGTTCAGTTGAAGAGGACCATCTTGAGAAGTATTTTCCCCATCTCTATTGTCACAAAGCTTATCACATCACCGTACAGTTGGAAGCTGAACTTCACCAAAGAATCTTTGATTTTTTGATTCTATGATTTCTAACAGAAGCCTTGAAACCTACATAAACAATGCCATTTAACATCTGAGAGCAAAACTTCATGCAGCAAAAAACATTTAAGTATCATGCTTTTCTAGGGAATAAGCTACAAATAGAAATAGATGAAGTGTTAACGTTGTCCATGAAAGGGTACAATAACAAAATCACACACATACTAACAAAATTGATTTTTCACATCCTGTAAGGGATATTAAGTTTTTTACCTTATAAATCTTGTTTATATTTTTGATACTTAGTGCTCTTGATTTTTCTGAAGCAAACATATTTTAAATGATTGTATAATGGCCATGGAGATAGCATAGCATAGAATTTACTTCCTTGCACACAACTGAGCTATGTTTGACACCTGGCACCATACGTGGCCCCCCAGGCCCACCAAAAAGTGATACCTGACCATAGTGCCAGAGTAAACACTGAACATTGTCTGGTGTGTTTCCCCCAAAAAAAAGCAAATAAACAAACCCAAAAGATTGTTTATTGACAGAGCTGATTCTATAAAGAAAATTAATTTTTTTCTTAAAAAGAAAATTTATGAGAGCATCATCACTTATGGGTAAAGAATAAACATTACATCTTACTCTGGAAATGGTTGCTGTATTGATATAATTGGCAGGGTGAAACAAGCTCCTCTTGCACAATTTTAGAATATATAAGAATTATTTCTACTTGTTGAATCTTGGCAAGTGGATTCAACAGCTATAAAATCAAATTAACATGCCTCATCATAATAGCATAAAGTAATAAAATTTCAAGCCTGTTTAGCTGACTCAATGTATGTATGCCACTAGGAGCCAGAAGGATTCCTGTAGTCTGCTCTGGTTTTCCTCTTGGAGGCAGATATTTTATCCTTAGAAAAAAAATAACAATTTTTACCAGATTTTAAAAACAGAGTAAGTACACTAAAACACAAATTGTCTTAAATGTATTTAAATTTTTACAGTTATAAGCTACGAGTTATTACAATTTTTGTGGTGTTCTGAGCTAAATTGAGGATCATTTAAACAGGATAGGTGGAGGGAAAAAATGAAAGAAAATATGTTAAAATGCTGAAAAGAGAGTATCCCTTAATCAACTAAACAGCTTAAATGGTTTGTGATTTAAAAAGTATACCACAAAACTATAAATAATCCTTAATATACCTCAAAGTATAATAATCTTCAATGTGATTACAAAAGAGCCAGAGAGCTATTTCAGGGGTTAAGCTGCTTGCTTTGCATGTGATTGACCCCAGCTCACTACTGCCACTATACATGAACTCCAGAGCACCATGAAAAGCTTCTCATGGTGCTCTGGAGTTCATGTATAGTGATCGTTGAGCTGAGAGCCATGAGTAATCTCTGAGCATTGCCAGGTGTAGCTCCCAAACAAAATGATTCAATATATAGTAACAGATTATATAAAAAGTCAAGGAACACATTATTTCATATGACTATGCAGCAGGTGTTTTTGTAGGTTTAATTTTTATTCTGTAAACATTTGGCTCATGAAGGCATAAGGTCAACTGACAGTAATATCTCCACTGTGGGAAAGATCTATACACATGCACATAGCTACTTGTAGTCACTAAATATTTAGGTAGGTTCCAACATAATTAATAATTGTTAAAAAAATTCTTTATGTTTGAGAATCTGTCCTTTATGGCATACTTCTCTTTTCTGTTGTTTTTAAAGTAAATAATAGTAACAATAAAGATAAAACTTCCAAACTCTAAATTTTAATAACCATAGTCAACTACTTATGTGCATGGCATAATTTAATTCATTGATCCTTTTACCTTGAAAATCTTAAACTAATTGTAGGTACAATATGTTTTAAATACATTTTTGCTCTATATGGACTTTGGTATGCAAAGAATAATCATGGAAGAAATAGAAATTCTAATTAGAAATATTAACAATCTCATAACTGATATCACTAACTTAATTATTAAACTATCAATTGAAGGTATTAAGCTATAGCCCTAGAATCCTATATTTCTCTAAAATGACAAAAAAGAAAGGTAAATAATATCAAATCATTTTAAATTTTTTCTTTTATTGATTTTTTGACCATAAGAGCTCTACAATCTATAAAGATCTTTAAGACAGCCATATTTAAAATACTATAAAATATATGTGCATTTTATTACTAGAAGGTGCTATTTATTCAGATCAATCTTATCATTCTATGTGAATCATCTCCTCTCCTACTCATGTAACAAAGAGTGCAAGATTTTTTTTTTCAACTGTCCTTAACAATTTTGCTTGTGTAGGAATCAATGGCCTGGAAATTGGACCATTGAAACTATTTATATATTTTCATTCCTTTTCCTGCTTTGATCTTCAGTTCAAGCTCAAAGCACTGGGAACGAAGAAAGGATTGAATGATTTGTTTTGCGGCCAAAACCTCATTGGACCGACCCCCCATCCTCCAAATACAATGAAATTGAAAATCATCTCACCAAAATGAAACAGCATTTTGAAAGGAGTGAATATGAGCATCGATTTTGTACCTGGAAGCTGAGCTCAATGGCCATTTATTAGTTTCACTTTATCCATAGTCCCTTGAGGATAGAACAGAAAGTTACAATTTCTAGAGGCTGGGCTCAGGCAATAAACACATTGATCAGTGTATGGTTTCAATTTTTATTTTCTGAGGTTCTAAGAAGGAAAATGTAACAAACTCTAAATTCTCTAAAACAAAATGGATGCAGTAATGAGAATTCGAAAAGATTTATAAACATTTGTGACTAACCTGGGAGAATAAATGGGGAAACAGAATTCTGGATCTTTTATCAGTGACTCCTAACTCTGACTTCCCATTAAAATAAGCCTTGAGAGCTTTTATATACACTAAAACTAGGTGACCATATTCCAATGATTCCATGGGATTTATTTTAAATGGGGCAAATTCTAAGCATTAAAAAAAATCTTGAAGGTGATTATATTCACATCAGGGTTGAGAATCATTGATCTAAATCAGTGGACTGGAATTACCTTGGGATTTAAAAAAAATGCTAAATCTGATTCAGTCACTCACTCCAGCTGAGAGTCTGCTGTCTAACAAGCTCCCAGGCGAGGCTACTGTGGCTATTTTTGTCATACAACTAAGAGGCAAAGTTTCCACCTTGCTCTTGGATGAATTTTCATTCCTCAAGGGAAGGTGCTGGTATTAGGTGCTAGAACTGGTAAATGTTGTCATTGTATTTCTACCTTAGTTAGGGAATTGTTTTAAAACTCTAAAAATTGATGCTTGGAACATACCCTTAAGGTAGCAAATGTGTCATTCAGACACATTTTTTAAAGTTGCAAATTGACACCTGTGCTTAGTTCTGTTACCAAGAAAGCAGTGAGACTAAAATTACTAAGTTATAAAATGATGCTCTCAAGACCAAAAGCTGAGAACAGGAAAGAAAGCACAAATTAGAAGAGGAAAAGAGGTGTTAGGAATCTCTACTTTTATCAAATCCATTTTCCCTTTTGCTCCTTTATTGATTTTTTAATAAAAAAAAAGTATCTCTACTTTTTACTGTGAAAAGTATCTCTATTTTTTACTGCAATTGCAGTAGGCAGAGGCTGGCTGTCCAAGCATGAGAATATGACTTTGGGTGAAGCAACATTTAAGAATGTCTTCCAGGTACATTTCCAGAAGCTAAAGAAAGTGTCATTTAATCTTAAAGAAGGATAAGACAGTGTAGACTCAGCATAGAGTTTGTGAAAGTCTATTATGTGCCCTTAAGCAGTCATATAAGCTTTGAGAGATGCTCCTAGAGGATGTGATAATGTCCTCTCCTATTGGAAATAAATAGAAGGACAGCCAGGGGATCCAATGATGGTGGTCACCGATGCAGATGTTGTTGGAACCATAACTGTCACTCATCATCTTCTAGCATCTATTTGAGATTCTCCTTTTTCCACTACTGGTCTTGGGAGAGACTCACAGCCATGGGGCAGAGCTGCTACTGGCTCCTCCCTATGCCCAGCCACTCACGAGGCGCCCGGGAGGGATGGAAGGTTCTAGCCTTGGCCAGCCACCCCAGCAGAGCCTCGCAACAAGCCAGACAACTCCCAACTCCATGAGGGCCTCCATTTTCCACATCCAGACTTCCCCCTTGTCAGAACTCCACCAAGCAGACCATCCTATTACAGCCTGGATCACGCGCCGCAAGCGGCAGCGAGTTCATCCATAAATGCTGGATTTAGAGATGACTACAAGATTATGCTACCCACATGGCAGAGCCTGGCAAGCTACCCCTGTCGTATTTGATATGCCAAATACCAGTAATAATTATAGACCTCATTCCCATGACCTGATGGAATGGTTTGAGGCTCTTTATGTTCCTGGAGCAAGCAGGTGCCCTTTGTGCTCTACTTGCATGAGACAGGACATATGGAGATGTTACTGGTGCCCGCTAGAGCATATCGATGATGAACGGGAAGACAATGATACAGTAATACAGTGATACAGTTGCTGCTATAGCTATTCATCTCTTCTCATAGTGGTAAAGCACTTGAAAATAATGAGGAAGTGATCTAATAAAACTTTGTGTGCAAAAACATACAGCAAGAAGCATGCTGGATTTAACCTGTATCTGGCTTAATGAATCCCAGTTATTTTTAATTTAATTTAATTTAAAAAAATTTCCCTTTTGTTTAAACACCATGATTTACAAAGTACAAAGTTTTTCATAGTTCAGTTGTTACAAGCATTCGTCATTTAACACCAATCCCATCACCAGTGTGCCTCACCCGATAGAGGTGGGCCTCATGGGTGACTTATGTGAGGCCGGAAGGGGAGAGAGCTGGTCACTTTGTCCTCAGCCGCCTCTGCCACCAGGGACCCGCTGGGCAGGCTTAGGACTGATAAAGTCTGCGATGAGCCCCTGCACAGCGTGAGCCTGAGCCCCACCAGCCCCACGAGGTGGCCGTCAAGCCACACCTGATGTCTGCTTGATCTCTAGGCACTGGAGTAGATCTCCACCACCCGAGATTTTTCAGGGGAGCCACGGACTCAGGCTGGAGCGAGGAATTGCTCTTTGCAGGAAAGGAAAGTCAGTCCTAGGCCTTACCCAGGGTTATCTCAGGGTTTTTGTCTTTCTCGAAGAAAAGAATTTTCAGGAGTTGATGAGCAGTGAAGTAAAACAGATTTTATTATGGAGGTTTTAGGAAAGGGAAGGAGGAGGGAAAGTGTGTGTGTGTGTGTGTGTGTGTGTGTGTGTGTGAGAGAGAGAGAGAGAGAGAGAGAGAGAGAGAGAGAGAGAGAAAGAGTATTCATCTCAAGAGGTGAGGTGTGGGTAACAAATGTGCTTGGGCACCACATGTGCTCGGCCACGTGGGATCAAGCAGCACATGGGCTCAGGCAGCATATACGTGCTGTCCTTTGGTCAGGAGGGATTTTATAGATTTCTTCCCCAAGCTACTCCCATATGGGGCTTCAACCTAGCTTAAAGTTTGTTGCTAGGGCCATTGCCAGGGGAGTACACTTTGGGAGTGGTCTTTGAAAATCTCCCTTTTCTTGACTTGTTTCTGCTGGGTCTTCTGTCCTGGAATGTAACCAGATTAGGGGCCGGGCTGAGACACATTGATCCAGATTCCTCAGGGTCTACTAAGGGTCTCATCAAGTCTTGGTTCCAGTTTCCAAACAGGTGAATCTGAACAGCCTTAGGGTGAAACTTCATTGCCTTGGGGACCCCCTATCTGCCTGCCTACATCATACCCGCACCAAAAACCTTCCTTTCCTACCCTCCCCCCATTCCCATGCCTGTTTCCTTAGCCCACACTAATTGTACTGATTACTGCAACATATAAATAGTAAAGTCATAAGCTTTTTCTGGTTTGTTAAGTACAATTTTGGATCATCATTATTTCAGGTTTTAGCAATTACTGTTTGGATCTATCCTGAATATTCTTATTTATATTGCTTGGTAAACCTAGTTTGCTAAATATGGTTGAAAAATATATTGAAAATTACCGCTATGTCCTTACAGATTGTACACACTTTTTCTTCTGTTTTCTTCTTCTTCTTCTTTTTTTTTTAAGAATTCATGTGTGACCCACAGAGCGGCTGCGGGTCAGTATCATGTCTTCAGTTTATTGGTACCTTTGAAGATTTAGAGATTGGTTCCTTTGGAGATTTCTAGGTATGTGTCTGGTCTATGACTGGCCCCCACAGGGCCGCCTGACCTTCTGATGGATGGGTCATGGGGGAGGGGCCCTAATCCCAGCTCCAAGAAGATCCAGAGAAGTTAGCTGCAGTTCACCCACATACCTGAATTTGAAAAAATTGCTTCCTCATATATGGAGCTCTTTTGAGCAGTGGAATCCAGACTGAGAAATAGCTGTGACTGAGTGTGGTGTACTCTGGCTGTTGGGGTTTTGAGACAGACTGGGGGGACGAGCCCTTCTGCTCTCTCCAGATAGTCTCATGTTCAGCCTTTGGCAAAGTGGACCAGTATTGATGTAGGCAGGCAGACAGGCAGTCCCCACAGGCACTGGATTCTTGCCCTCAGGCTGTCCAGAGTCAACTTTTGGAACCAGGAGACCCATTAGCCAACAACAATCCCGGAGGGAACTGGATCAACCTTTCTCTGCCCAGCCCTTAATCTGACTACATTCCAGGGCACAAGATTCAGCAGAAACAGAGGTCATGAAAAGGAAATTTTCAAAGAAGACCACTCCCAAAGTCTACTCCCCATGGCAGTGGCCCTAGCAATATAGGTAAAGCCCCATATGGGAGTAGCTTGGGAAGAAACCTATAAAAGCCCTCCTGACCAAAGGACGGCCGTGCACATGCTACTGGGCACACATGCTGCCTGAGCGCATATGCCGCCTGAGTCCATGTGCTGCTTGAGCCCACGTGGCGAGTACATGTGGTGCCTGACCACATGTGTCGCCACCTGTATATCCCCTCTTGAGATCGTACTCTCTCTCTCTCTCTCTCTCTCTCTCTCACTTTCCCTCCTCCTTCCCCTTCCTAAAACCTCCTTAATAAAAACCTCTTCTACTTCACTGCTCGTCGACTCCTGAAAATTCTTTTCCTGCAGGAAGACAAGAACCTTGAGAAAACCCCGGTAAGGTCTAGAACTGACTTGCCTTTTATCAGTCCTTTCTCTCTCCATCTGTCTCTCCTTCCTCCCTCACATAAGCCACCTGTGAGGCCCACCTACATCAGTATTATGTCTGTAGTTGATTTGTCCCTTTGGAGATTTAGAGATTGGTCCCTTTGGAGATTTCTAGGTGTGTGTCTGGTCCATGGCTGTAGTGAGGTTGCAATGGCCTCATTTTATTTTGCTTTTAAGAGTACATACCATAGTGGTGTTATGTGTATGTGATATGGGATCTATTATTATTCCAGATCAAGCAGTGCTCACAATTGAGTAAGATGTACAAGAGGAGGAGGAATTCACAGAGTTACTCTAAATGGAAATCAGAACCTCATACAAACTTACAGGTGTTCTGCTTTGTTAGATGACAGATCTAACTAATCTGGGAGCTTTGTTGTTTTGCCCACTCCCAGCTTAAACTATTTAAGTCAAGGTTCATTCTAATGACACCTCTCTTCTATGTAAACATTGCTAGAGGGTGTGGCAGTTACAGAAGTTACCTTAATTGAATAACTTCCGATGTATACATCTACTAAGAATTCTATGTTTTCTAGATTGGGCACAGCTCCTCTTTATACCCACTGCACCCAGGGTGGGACAGTTAGAATTTACCAAGAGACTACCACCCTGGCTATGTTGAGACTATAGGAAGACTATAGGAAGGATCATACTAGTTTGCTTTAAGCAGGCTAGTGTGACCCTTTCAGTACACGAGAACAAGATACTCAGAATCACCCTGGTGCAGATAATAATAAGAAGGACCTTGTGGGTACCATCTAGATTACATGAAGCTCATGAAATTAAGATGTATTACTTTATATCAGCCCCTCTCTCTCCAGTGTTTTACATAAGAGATAATCTCTGGATTAGTCCTTGGTATAACCTTTGTTTATACCTGTAATAGGGTGTGGCACTGCTCTTCTACACTCTGTTTAGGGTTCTTTGTTGACATGACCTTCCCTGTCACAAATCGGATTACTTTGGTGTATATAAGGGGACTGACTTGTGGCCCTTTGGCCTTTTGCTTTCGGCTTTTGGCTCCTGTGGCTTTTGGCTCTTCAGCCTTTTGCTTTTGGCTTTGGGCTTTTTGCTCTTTGGCCTTTTGCTCCTTCTTCTGGGTAGGACTCAGCTCGGGTGAGATCCTCTCTCTTTGGTGGGAGACTTAGACTCTTTTGTATGGTCTAAGTTTGGACCAGAGCTAGAGTTTGTTCATTATATTGGAGTGCTGCGGAAGAGCTTTTGTACTATTAAAAGCCTTTTTGGAACTGCACCGGACTCGTGAGTTTTCATCTGTTCTCCCGGCGTCCTCGGAGGTAGAAGAGAACTTCAGGCCTGACACTGTCAGGGGCCCCAGTGGCATCTCTGACACTGCTTGGACCTAGAGTCCGTTATACATTTATCAAAATTAGGAGAACAGTAGAAGGGGAAGTATAGAATGAAAGGTAGGTGAAGTGATACAGAGTAAGGTTAAATGGTTCAGGAATCAGTGGACTTCCTGAAGAAATGGGATGCTGAAGAAATGTGCCAGATATGTACTATAAAGGAGATGCAAAAAAGAAGTGAGTGAGTTGGATTTTTTGCTAATAATTTAAAAGGCAACATATGGTTTAGAAAAATAGCCCTTTGTCTCTCTGATTTTTAGTTAACCATGTTTTGTTCATATGCATTGCAAACTATATAGGGACTGTGAAAACACAATGAGACTTATGCTACTGGGTAAAGAATGGAATGCAGCTGATGTTTAGCTGTCCCCTGAGTATCCCCTGGCATTGTGATGGTATTCTCCTCTCTCCAAGGCAAGCTCTACTCTAAATTTTGTGCTTATCATTTTCCAGTTTTCCTGTACCTGGATCTCTGTTAAAGGACAGGTCTAGAATTTAGATGGCTGAATAAATAGTTAAGAGACCTCAGGAGAGACTGAGAAATTTCTCTCCCAGAGGTATATATTTACATTTCAAAAGCTGATAACTTCTCATGCTAGCCAGCTATTTACATTCCAAGGAATTAAAAAATGGGAGCCCTTCATTTTCTCTTCCCAGGGAATGAAAAAAAAAGCTTCTTTCCCTCTAGAGGAAAAGATGGCAGCTGGGTGCCCTTAATTCATATAAGCTTCTGGACTTAACATTGTTTGGAGATTTGTCTCCTATGAGGAAAGAAACTTCTCTTGTGCACTAGGAGGACAAACCATCTGGCTCTCATTACTTCACCTTGAAGGAAGAAAACAAGGCAAGGGCATTGGATGTGCTTACTATAAATAAGTCTTTCACCCACCCCTCACACCTCAAAATTATTGTTTATTTTCAGCATATTTAAAGATAGATATCAGAAAAGTTAGAGTCACCAACAGCATAATACATGTCCTTGTCACATGGTCCCAACCTTAGGGGAGTTAAAAATCTGATCTCCTCTCCGCCCTCCCCCGCCGCCCCACCCCCCATGAACAAAGCATGGTTTAAACTGTAAATTAAATATTCTGTCATAAACTTTGGGCTCCCAGGTACAGGGACAGTATATAAGACAATAATTCACTCTTGTGAGGATAATTAGATCTCTGTATCAAAGAAGGGAAACTGATCTATACAACAGCTCTGAGAAGTATATTCACGGCCTCTTGTCCTCCACTTGGACAATTCCTGATGATTCTGGAAAATCAGATCAACCAGAAAACATATACCCAAAGCTCACCCACTCACAGATGGAAAACTGTCATTCCAGTAGTTATGTCCCCAAGACCACTGTCACTGTCACTGTATCACTGTCTTCCCGTTCATCATCGATTTGCTCGAGCGGGCACCAGTAACATCTCCATATGATCTGTCTCATGTAAGTAGAGCCCCAGGGCACCTGCTTGCTCCAGGAACATAAAGAGCCTCAAACCATTCCATCAGGTCATGGGAATGAAGTCTATAATTGTTACTGGTATTTGGCATATCAAATACGACATGGGTAGTTTGCCAGGCTCTGCCATATGGGTAGCATAATCTTGTAGTCATCTCTAAATCCAGCATTTATTGATGAACCTCGCGCCCGCTGGTCTGCTGGGTGGAGTGCTGACGAGGGGGGAAACCGGATGTGGAAAATGGAGGCCCCTCATGGAGTGGGGGTTGTCTGGCTTGTTGCGAGGCTCTGCTTGGGTGGCGGGCCAGGGATAGAACCCGCCATCCCTCCCGGGAACCTCGTGAGCGGCTGGGCATAGGGAGAGCCAGTAGCAGATCTGCCCTATGTCTGTGAGTCTCTTTGCTGCTGCTGCAGACTGCAGCAACCGCATTGCTGAAAAATTCCAAAATATTTGCTACTTGAGCTCTTTCAGAAAGAGTCCAGAATCTTATTATTAAATGTTTGATGCCTTTATTCTTTCTGAATGACTAGCTACTGAGGACATTTTTTTTCCTTTTATCTCTAGAAATAAATAAAATGTTTATTTTCCTGACCGCGAAAAGAGCCCTTAATACGACAGCAGTAAGAATGGCGAACAAGCAGTGCCTGATAAAATTTCACTGCCATCCTAGGCTGCCAAAACAAAGAATGACTAAAATGACTGTCTGTACTTTCAATGCACATACACTGGCATGGAAGCATATATTGAAGATCTGATGGTGCAAGCACAAAAGATCAAGTACGACATCATTGGTCTGACTGAGACGAGGAGGCATCAGTCGCATCATGCTGTATTTGACACCGGAGAAGAATTGTTCCTTGGAACATGCGATGAAAGAGGCATCAGTGGCATTGGTGTCCTTGTTAACACGAACATGGCCGTCAACATTGATTCATTTGAATGCCTAACAAACCGGATAGGGCAATTACACTTGAAGAGATGTGGCCCACTGCCAGCAATTTCTATCTTCATTGTCTATGCACCAACATCCACATACAAAGAAGATGAAATTGAGAAATTCTACATGGAACTGGAGGAGTTCTATAAAAAGATCACACCATCTACAAGGTGATTTGAATGGCAAGATAGGACCAAAAAGATCGGCTAAAGAACTCCACCTCGGGACCCCAAAATCCAAACAGGATGGGACCACCGTCTACTTCGTGCAAAATTCTACTTCACACAACGGGGAGAAAAGGCTGCAAAGTCTAAGAAGAGAACTCCCAGAACGACCACTAACTGGGAACTCTTTGACACCATTGCAGCAACATGGGAAGATATCATCATTGACGACATCGATGAAGAATACAACCGACTGGTTCAGCACCTCAATGATGGTGCGAAGAATGCCGAGAGAGAGTAGGACACAAAAGGATGCCTGTCTTCAGAAACTCTCGAGCTCATTCACCAATGTGGCAAGGCGCAAGCCTCAAGCGATGAAATGCTAATGTCCAAGCTTGCTAAATGGTGCAGAGAAGTGATAAAAGAAGCCTCAAAGACAGAAGAGCAGAAATACTGGAAGATGCAGCAGAAGCCAGGAAAAGCATTTGCACTGCCCGCCTGTCCTTGGCCAACTATAAGACCAAGATGACTGCCCTCTGACGCCCTGATGGATCTATCACATCTTCCAGAAAGGCAATGTAGAAGATTATCCATGACTTCTACTCAGATCTCTTTGATAGCCACATCCACCTGCCCACATACCAAATTCCGCAGGATGAATATGTCATTCCCAACGTTCTCCCTTCTGAAATCTGACATGCCATTTCATCGGTAAAGAAGGGAACAACATCAGGCCCAGACAAAGTCAGACCCGAACACCTGAAGTATCTGCTGTCGCTACTCATCAATACACTAGCCTCGGCTCTTCACATGCTACCTGTCCAAATATAAGGTGCCCTCCCAGGGGAAAACCAGCAGGACAGTTTTACTGTTCAAGAAGGGAAACATTCACAACATCAGCAACTATCGACCCATCTGCCTGTTGTCCGTCATCCACAAGTTGTTCACTTGAGTCATCCTGAACAGGATTGGCAGAACACTAGTTGAAGGAATACCATGCGAGCAAGCTGGCTTCCGAAAGAATTCAGCAAAATCGAACATATCCACATGATAACCACATGATAGCTCATTGAGGTTTGTAGGGAGTACAAGAGGCCATTCTGTCTCACGTTTATTGATTTAAAGAAAGCCTTTGATTCTGTGGAGATGAAGCAGTCATCAAAGCCCTAGTCAAACAAGGTGTTCATACACAATACATCAAGATCCTTCATGATCTGTATTACGGATTCACAACCAGGGTCTCACCATTCTACAAAGAAGTGATCATTGATGTCAAAAGAGGGGTTCGAGTAGCGTGATACCATTTCACCAAAACTCTTCAGTGCCACCCTCAAGAATATCATGTGACAATTAGAATGGGAAGGAATGGGAGTGAAGATAGATGGTCGGCAACTACACCACCTCTGCTTCGCTGATGACATCGTTCTAACAACACCAAATATTAGCCAAGCGGCACAAATGCTGACTGACTTCGACTGAGAATGTGGAAAGATAGGTCTATAGCTGAATCTAAAGAAAACTATGTTTATGAAAAATGATCTAGTTCCAGAGGCCCCATTCTCCCTCAATGGAACAGACATCTCTGAATGCAGCTGTTATGTGTACCTAGGTCGAGAAGTCAACATGATGAACAACCTAAAACCTGAGCTTCACAGGAGGAAGAGAGCAGCATGGAATGCCTTCAAAGGCATTGAAGAAATAGTTAAAATGACAAAGAACCTCCGGCTCCAGGCACATCTCTTTGACTCCACCATTCTCCCTGCATTAACATATGCCACAGAGACCTGGGCCCCTACGAAAGCAGGATGAGAATGCTATTTGGCTCTCCCAGAGAGGAATCGAAAGAGCTATGCTTGGAATATCATGCCTCACTCAAGTGAGAGAAGGAATCCGGAGTTCTGACCTCCGTTGCTATTCCAGAATCAGCGACCTTGTCTCATTTGCCAAGGCATCGAAAAATCAGATGGTCTGGACATGTAATGTGATTTGGAGATGACCGCTGGACTAGAGCTGTTACCGACTGGATCCCACGGGATGTCAAAGATCACGTGGCCTCCCACCCACAATATGGTCAGACTTCCTTGTCAAGACCCTGAAGGAATGGTTTGAGGCTCTTCATATTCCTGAATTAACCAGATGCCATTGGGCTACATTGGCAAGTGATAGGGTCCAATGGAAATGTTACTGGCGCCCGCCGAGCAAATCGATGAATAACGGGATTCAAGTGATCAAGTGATCAAGTGATCTCTAGAAATATTTTGTTCACTTGTTTTTAAATTTAGAATACATACGTGGGCTGTTTTCATTATTTCAAGAATCATAGAGGAGACTGTAAAATGTATTTCAACCTTATTATGAGTCCAGTGTGGTGCTCTTATTTTCTGATTTATATTGTGATTCATCTAATATTTTTCTTCATTCACCAATATCACTGTATCACTGTCTTCCCGTTCATCATCAATTTACTCCCGAGCGGGCCCCAGTAGCATCTCCATATGTCCTGTCTCATGCTAGAAGAGCCCAAGGGCTTCTGATTGCTCCAGGAACATAAAGAGCCTCAATCCATTCCGAATGAGGTCTATAATTGTTAATGGTATTTGGCATATCAAATACAACATGGGTAGCTTGCCAGGCTCTGCCGTGCAGGTAGCATACTGATCCAGAGACAGACATGGGGCAGAGCTGCTACTGGCTCTCACTGTGCCCATTCACCAATATATGCTTAAGGAAGTTTAGAGGATAATACAGAGCTTGTGTCTTCAAACCTCTCTTAGAGTTTTTTGAAATATAGCACATTAAGAAACCTAAAGAATTAATCTATAAGATCTATATTTATTTATTGTAGCATGGGGTCTGAAGTCACCACGCATATCTCCCTTTTAGTTGATCCTTTTTTAACATACTTTGCAGTAATTATAATATTAATTAGTATTATAAGATATTTCAAGATATAAGACATTAGGATACCCCTAAACTAGTTATGTAACTTCATTAAAATATAATATACCCAAATAATTGCAGATAGAACAAGTTTTGATTAATGCAAAACAGTAATACATATTACTGTATTAGCATGTGACTAGAATCATGAAAAAGAAGAAGTTGCACTAAAAATCTAGACTGGATTTAAGGGATGCTTATGTAATTCCCAAAGTTAACTTGAACCCCAAGCACTTGCTTGGTGAATTAAAACTAAATGGGAAATTCAAAATTCTTGATTTTTCTTTTTCTTTCTAAAAAATTGTTTTTTATTATTCAAATAGAATTAAAACATTTAAAACACTGTGATTTACAAGTTGCTCATACAGAGTTGTTTCAAGCTTTCAGGCGTCCAATGTTCCAGCACCAATCTCCCTACCAATGTCCCCGGCCCCCTCTTCCCACCCCCAGACCTGCCTCCTTAGCAGGCACAAGCAAATTTTCTTCGTGTTCTTGTTACAGCAAAACAATATCACGTTTTAATTGGTTAGATATTTTTTCTTTGTAATGGGTTCTTATCCTTTGTTTTCATAAGAAATTATTTTAGTTAAAAATTAAATAAAATGACCTAAGTCCCCCCCAGTGTAAGAGCTCTTATGTAATATCGCTGTATATTGATCTAAAGATTTATACAGACATTTTATATATATAGCACATTCCCCTCTCCTCAGAGCTCCACCAAGCAGAAGAGCTGGTCACAGCCCCGCCGTCAATGACCCACCCTGCAGCAGTCTTTTTCAAGCCTAGCCCAGGTATGCCAATCCAAAGACACACACAGGGCAGAGCTGCTACTTGCTCTCCCTGTACCCAGCTGATCATGAGGGCATACGGGAGGGATGGCAGTTCTAGCCCTGGCCCGCCACCCCAGCAGAGCCTCACAAAAGCCAAAGGAACCCCCACACCATGAGGGCCACCTTTTCCCACATCTGGACTCCCCTCTCCTCAGAGCTCCACCCAGTAGAAGAGATGATCACAGCCCAGTTCATCAATAAACGCTCCAGTTTTGAGGTGACTGCAAGAGTATCCCACCGGCACGGCAGAGCCTGGCAAGCCACCTGTGTCATATTTGATATGCCAAATACCAGTAACAATTATAGACCTCATTCTCATGACTTGATAAAATGGTTTGAGGCTCTTTATGTTCCTGGAGAGAGCAGATGCCCTTAGGCTATCTTGCATGTGACAGGACATATTGAGATTTTACTGGTGCCCGCTGGAGCAAATCAATCTATAGGAAGACAGTGACAGTGACAGTGACAGCACATATGTTGGCATTAGAAAAGCATATATATGTATATTTATAGACTTATAACTAAATATCCATGTTGTCAGGAAACAAATATCAGAGTAGTAAAGAAAAAAGTTTCAACTCCTAAATAATTTTAGCGACATATATACATACATATATTTACACACACATACACAAAATTTTGGAATGATGACCCATATTCTATATTTGTAATAATGATATTTATCCTCATAAGATGGCACTTTTAAAATATAGCATCTGATATCTGGAAAAAAAGAAACTCTTTTGAGGTTCAGCAAACATAGCATTTACATATGCTATGTTTAAATTTCCATTAGTGTATGTCTATCAGGCAGTAGCATTACTGTCACTGAAAGATGAGTTAGATAAAATAAAAACTGAACCAGGAAATGGCCTCAAGCTAGAATTTTGGCTATTTCTTATGCTTTAGTCTACGTGGACATATATTGAGACGTTCACTTTTTGTGCAAGAAATATAAAACGAAAATTATCATCAGAATTAATTAGCCAGTAGTTAAAAATAGATCAAATCCTTAATAGAATTTATAATAAAAGTAAGTTCTGATATAAGAGAATAACCTATTATCAATTATTATCCAAAAATTACTGCCAACCAAAAGAAAGGAAGGTCTGTTAATATGAAAGTTTGACATCTTCATATGTATAGCGAAATTGTCTGTTTTGATATTTTTCATCAACTATCACTTGTATTACTTGTCTTCCCATTGTTCATTTGATTTGCTAAAGTAGGCATCAGTAATATCTACATAAGTCCCTGTTGCGTGCTGGTGTAGCCCAAGTGATCTGCTCACTCCAGGAACATGAAGAGTCTCAAACCATTTGTTCAGGTCATGGGAATGAGGTCTACAATTGTCACTGGCTTTTAGCATATCAAATATGACATGGGTAACTTGCCATGCTCTGCCATTGGGTGGTATACTCTCCTTAGTAGGCTCTCAGTTTGTGCATTTACTGATGAACCACGCAGCTGCAAAAGTGGTCATACACAACAGGGGAGAGATCAGCTCTTCCCCTTCGGTAGAGCTCTGAGAAGCTGTGGAGTCCAGATGTTGAAAATGGCTGCCCTTGTGGTATGGGCCTTCCTCTGGCTTCTTGCAAGGCTCTATTGGGATGGTGGGCAAGGGCTACAACCTGGCTTCCCTCCCCTGACACCTCACGGTCAGATGAGCACAGGGAGAGCTGGTAGCAGCTCTGCCCCATCTGTCTCATCAACTATATTACATACAAAGTTCTAAGAATTTGTTCAGAAAATTGAAAGAGGAAGACCATATTGGACAATGAGTAACAGGGCAAATGTAGCAAATAATGGTGCTTTGTGGTAAGTTAAAGGTACATTGAAAAATCTAACATTTAACTGGCATTTTGCACACTAAGGAGAAATCACACATATGTCTAATTTTAAAAGACTGAATTACTTAAAAGCGTATAGTACCTTAGAGGCCTAAACAACATTTCTAATGAACCAACACAGAGGATTGTTAATCACTCCCTCCCACCAGTCAAGGAATTAGAGTACTAAGTAAATTGAGCACTTCCATCAGCACCTGGAAGATGAGCAGAATACTGACTTCACTGGTGACTGTCTAACTCACAAGTCATGGAACATCAGTCTCCAAGTGATACCAGGTATTAGAGATGAGTAGCTAAATAAGCACATTTATACATATAACCTATACCTTATTTTTTATAAAGTTATTACATTTTAATTAAAACTTTTGGCATATTTTTAATCATCAATCATTTTGTTTTTTTTTATTTATATTTCATGGCAGTTTGACAAATAGGATATAGTGGATAGGCAAGATTGAGTTATTGAAAAGTTCAGTCTACACCTTTTATTGAATACTCATTGTGTTCCAAGGGCATGATTTAAAAATAGGCAGCAGGCATTTCTGCATACAAGGTAATCACAGCTCTCCTAATAATAATTTCTTTAAGTACCTTTTCTTATTTGCCAGGGGAAGTAGAGTCGGTGATTTATAGGAACTGTGAAAGCTCTGCTCTGCCTCTTGTTTCTAAAGTAAGGCATCCACACTCCCAAACAGCTTCTACGAGGCACATATCACCCTGATACCCAAAGCAGGGAGAGACAACACAAAGAAAGAAAACTACAGACCAATATCCCTGATGAACACGGATGCTAAGATCTTCAACAAAATACTAGCAAACAGAATCCAAAGACTCATCAAGAAGATTATACATCATGACCAAGTTGGATTCATCCCGGGAATGCAAGGATGGTTCAACATTCGCAAGTCAATCAACATAATACATCATATCAATAAAAGAAAAAATAAAAACCATATGATCCTTTCAATAGACGCAGAGAAAAGCATTTGACAAGATCCAGCACCCGTTCATGATTAAAACGCTCCAGAAAATGGGAATTGAAGGGACTTTCCTCAAGATAGTTACAGCCATCTACCAAAAGCCCACAGCAAGCATCATTCTAAATGGGGAAAAGTTGAAAGCCTTCCCCTGAGATCAGGGACAAGACAAAGTTGCCCCCTCTCACCTCTTTTATTCAATATAGTACTGGAAGTACTTGCCATAGCAATCAGAGAAGAAAAGGACATGAAGGGCATCCAGATAGGCAAGGAAGAAGTCAAGCTATCATTATTTGCAGATGACATGATATTATACCTAGAGAACCCTAAACTCTCTACCAAAAAAACTCCTAGAAACAATAGACGCATATAGTAGAGTGGCAGGATACAAAATCAACACCCAAAAGTCAGTGGCTTTCCTATATACAAATAATGAAACAGAAGAAAGGGATATTAAGGAAACTATTCCATTCACAATTGTGCCACAGAAAATTAAATACCTAGGAATCAACTTACCCAAGTATGTAAAGGACCTGTACAAAGAAAACTACAAGACACTGCTCCAAGAGATAAAAGAGGACACAAGGAAATGGAAACACATTCCCTGTTCATGGATGGGGGAGAATCAACATTGTCAAAATGGTAATACTCCCTAGAGCTCTGTACAGATTCAATGCAGTCCCTATGAGGATACCGATGACATTCTTCAAAAGAAATTGACCAAACGCTCCTGAAATTTGTATGGAACAATAAACCCCCCAAGGATAGCTAAAGCAATCCTCAGGAAAAAAGAAGATGGGAGGCATCACCTTTCCCAACTTCAAACTGTACTACAAGGCAGTAGTAATTAAAACAGCATGGTATTGGAATAAAAACAGACCTGTGGACCTATGGAATAGAATTGAGTATCCTGACACCCAACCTCAAACACATGATCATTTAATCTTTGATAAAGGTGCAACGAGTCTAAAATGGAGTAAGGAAAGCCTCTTCAACAAGTGGTGTTGGGAAAACTGGGCAGCAACATGTAAAAAATGAATTTGGACCTGTGTCTAACACCATGCACAAAAATCAGATCAAAATGGACTAAAGATCTCAATATCAGACTTGAATCCATAAAGTACATTGAAGAAAATATAGAAAAACCCCTCCACGACATTGAAGATAAAGGCATCTTCAAAGGTGAAACATCACTAACAAAGCAACTAGAAGAAAAGATAAACATATGGGACTACATGAAATTGAAAAGCTTCTGCACCTCAAAAGAAACAGTGACTAAGATACAAAAGCAGTCCACAGAATGGGAAAGAATATTCACCCAATACCCATCTGATAAGGGGTTAATATCCAGGATATATCAGGCACTGGTAGAACTTTTACAAGAAGAAAACAAACAACCCCATCAAAAAATGGGGACAAGAAATGAACAGAAACTTCAGCAAGGAAGAAATTCGAATGGCCAAAAAACATATGAAAAAAATGCTCATCATCACTAATCATCAGAGAGATGCAAATCAAAACAACAATGAGATACCACTTTACACCACAGAGACTGGCACATATTCAAAAGAGCAAGAACAACAAGTGCTGGCATGGATGTGGGGAAAAGGGGACACTCATCCATTGTTGGTGGGAATGCCGGCTGGTACAGCCTTTCTGGAAAACAATATGGACTTTCCTCCAAAGACTAGAAATTGAACTCCCATTTGACCCAGCCATACCACTCCTGGGAATCTACTCTGGGAAACCAAAAATACGCAGCGGAAACACCATCCCTACTTTTATGTTCATAGCAGCATTATTCACAATAGCCAGAATCTGGAAGCAACCCGAGTGCCCGAAAAATCGATGAATGGATAAAGAAGCTTTTGGTACATCTACACAATGGAATACTATGCAGCTGTTAGGAAAAATGAAGTTATAAAATTTGCCTATAAATGGATGGACATGGAGAAGATTATGTTGAGAGAAATTAGCCAGAAGGAGAGAGACAGATACAGAATGACTGCATTTATTTGCATGGCATAAATATATATGTACATATTATGATACCAATATCCAAGGTCAAGTGAAACATATATCAGGAGGTCTTGTCAAAAGTGGAGATTATCACAAACGTGTGGGAGTCAGAGTTTAGGTAAGACAGAAAATGGAACAGGGTGCTAATAATAGTCGAGGGTACTAATGCCAACCTAGAACTGAGCATTAAATAGAGGCAAAAGGATACACATGACAACCTTTTTAATGTATGTTCTGTAATCCATAGTCTGGAAGGGAAGGAAAAGAGAAAGAGAGAGAAAGGGAAGAAATAAAGAACCTGCCATGGAGCAGGGCTGGGGAAGGGGAGGGAACCGGGGGGATGTTGGTGGTGGGAGATAGGCACTGGTGGAGGGACGGGTGCTGAAACACTGTATGACCAAAAACCCAAACATGAACTTTTTAATTGTATATCTTTTTATTTGTATATCTCACGGTGGTATAATAAAATACTTAAAAAAAAAATAAGTGATCAAGATGGGACAATAAAAAAAAATAAAGTAAGGCATCCTTTTTTTTTCACAGTTCCAAAAGGCTTTTATTTATTTATTTATTTATTTATTTTAATATTTTTATTATACCACCTTTGAAACACACAATTACAAAGGTGTTCATAATTGGTTCTTGGTAATACAGTATTCCAGCACCCATCTCTTCACCAGCGCCCCATTCCCACCACCAATGTACCCTCCCCTCCCACCCCCACCCGCCTTAATAGCAGGTACCCCAGTTTCCTCTCTTTTCTCTCTCTATCTCTCTCTCTGTCTCTGCATCTCTCTCCCTCTTATTTTACACATTATGGCTAGCCCTGCAGATATTTAGAGTTTATCACTTAAGTCTCTTTGTGTATATTCAGTGGTGAGTTTTAATCTGCCATTACCATTTCCCCATATTTATTAAAACACTGGTATCTATATCCTATTAATGAATGCAGTCATTCTATATCTGTCCTTTTCCTTCTGACTAATTTCACTCAGCATGATAGACTCCATGTATGGAATAATAAAACCCCACCGAATAGCTAAGGCAATCCTTGGGAAAAAGAAGATGGGAGGTATCACTTTCCCCAACCTCAAGCTCTACTACAGAGCAGTTGTAATTAAGACAGTGTGGTATTGGTATAGAGACAGACCCGTAGACCTATGGAATAGAACTGAGTATCCTGAAACGCACTCACAAATATACAACCACTTAATCTTCGATAAAGGAGCAAAAAAATATTAAATGTGAGCAAAGAAAGCCTCTTCAACAAATGGTGCTGGGAAAACTGGGCAGCTACATGTGAAAAAATGAACTTAGACCTCCTTCTAACGCCATGCACAAAAGTCAGATCAAAATGGATTCTAGATCTCGATATCAGACATGAATCTATAAGGTACATCGAAGAAAACATAGGAGAAACGCCTCTATGACATCGAAACGAAAAGTATCTTTAAAGACGACACACCACTGACCAAGCAAATGGAAGCAAAGATAAACAAATGGGATTATATAAAATTGAAAAGCTTCTGCACCTCAAAAGAAACGGTGACCAAGATACAAAGACAATCCACAGAGTGGGAAAGGATATTCACCCAATACCCATCTGACAAGGGGTTGATATCCAGAATATATCAGGCACTGGTAGCACTCCACAAGAAGAAAACAGCCAACCCACAAAAAATGGGGGAGTAGAAATGAACAGAAGCTTCCAAAAAAGAAGAAATTCGAATGGCCAAAAAGGCATATGAAAAGTGCTCTTCATCTTTAATCATCGGGGAGATGCAAATCAAAAACAACAATGAGGTACCATCTCACCCCACAGAGACTGGCACACATCCAAAACAGCAAGAACAACCGGTGCTGGCGTGGATGTGGGGAAAAAAGGGACTCTCATCCACTGCTGGTGGGAGTGCCGACTGGTCCAGCCCTTTTGGAAAACAATATGGGCATTCCTCCGAAATCTAGATATTGAGCTCCCATTTGATCCAGCAATAGCACTCCTGGGAATATACCCGAGAGACCGAAAAACACATAGCAGAAACACTATCTGTACTTTTTTATTCATCTCTGCGCTATTCACTATAGCTAGAATCTGGAAACAACCTAAATGCCCGAGAACAGAGGACTGGCTAAAGAAACTGTGGTTCATCTACACTATGGAATACTATGCGGCTGTCAGAAAGGATGAAATTATGAAAATCAATCATTTTGATGTTTTATTATGTCCAATTTTTCCAGACATTTGCCAGGTTTATTCTTCAATTCAAATCAATAGCTATTGGTAATTCATGTACATTAATAAGTATTAAGCAGCATATGTATTAATCAGTATTATCAGCATTAATCAGTAGATTAATCATTATATGATTGTATATTATTTTAACTAATTGTATGTTTCTTTTAGCTAATTCCTAGAGGTTTTATACCTCATTCCTCATTCTTAAACCTTTGAAAGGTTGATTTAACATATTTTACTAATTTTTTATGTTGGAGAGGCCCAACCACATGGAGCCTAGGGCTTACACTTGGTTCTCAGCTCGGGGATCCTTCTGCAATGTCTTGAGAACCATATCTGGTACTGGGGAATGAACCTGGGTTGGACACGTGCAGACAAGTGACCCGCACTCAGTAGTATCTTTCCATCCCCACAAAAAAAAATGCATTTAAAGACAGGGAAGTTTCTTTGAGTAAAATTTGAGTAGTATTGCATTATTTCAAAATTCAGTGTCATCTTTATTTTCTTCTAAATGATTTTATTTACCACTAATCTATCACTTGATCACTTGAATCCCGTTATTCATCGATTTGCCCAGCAGGCGCCAGTAACATTTCCATTGGATCCTATCACGTGTCAATGTAGCCCAATGGCATCTGGTTGATTCAGGAATATGAAGAGCCTCAAACCATTCCTTCAGGGTTTTTTTTAATCCTTGTTAAAACCACTAATCTATACAGTTGTATATATTAATGAATAGAAATATAACTTAAATATATATTATGTTTAAGCTTTAAGAAAAGGTAGGTAGGTTACATGGTAAAACTTTTAGAAAGTACTGATTATCTCAAGTCTGGATAAAGTATTTGTTTCTTTCATTTTTCAAGTCCTTAAATTAGATATAATGGACTGTTCTCTAATTTCTGAGCTATGTGAATATCACAGCAAAATTTTTCAAGAACTCTTAAGTTCTTTAAATACGGTGTTTAATAGATGCTGTTTTATGCTGAATTTAGATATTTGCATTAATTATTTTTCTGTAACTATGGAAGTGAAGGGAGAGGGGAAGGAAGACAGATAATCTAGTGATTGTCTTGATTATTTTAAATCTCTCCAATATGAGGGCCAGTCAGTCAGATGATATATTTGGCTAAGGACAGAGATATGGCCAGACACCCTCTCTTTATTCTTCAGCAACTAGCAGGAAGCAACAGTTTCAACCAAATAGTTGGAAAACAAAGGAAAGTCAAAGAGACCAGAGCATCAAGCAGCGACAAGGGAGAACCAGAATACAGAGCATCAGAGAGACCAGTGGCCCGAGAACTGTACTGAGACATTGTGAACAGAATCAAGTGAAAGACCTGTATAGACCAAGCTTGGTATGTGTAGGATCCAGTGTTGAACTAGTATGAGGCCTGGATCTAGAACATCTTCCTAAAAATCTATCCTCCTAAAGTTAAATATAGTTGTTAAATAACAACTATAAATTCATAAATAGCTGGAGTTTTATATACAAATTTTACAAACAATAACTCAAGAATCCAGACTCAAAAGTTAGCTAGTTTATAGGAAGACTTCCTGTAATACTTATTCAGAGATATATTTTCAAAAAAAATATTTATTATGAGTAAATCCCATTCATTTTTCTTCACAAGAGATGCACAATAGATAATCTGTTCATCATAACATAAATAAGTCTGAATAATTTTCTAATTTGATACATCCCTTTATGTGTATAGGGCTAACACAATGGTTCCTGTATTACCATTACTAGCAGAGTCAACATTCACTGTTTCAAGTATAGAGAAGATATAATTGTAAGAAAATCATTATAAAAATGGCATAGAAGGATCATATAATCACAAATGGATTCTGAATATTAGTACCAATTATTATTTTTATTTTTCTTTTTTGTGTCGCACCTGGTGCCTCAGGGGTTACTACTGACTCTGCAACTTCTGGTGGTGCTCTGGGGACTATATGGGTTGCCGGGCATTGAACCCGGGTCAGCTGCATGCAAGGCAAACACCCTACCTGCTATGCTACCATTTTGGTCTCAGTTCCA
>JAJIBD010021041.1:0-39309 GCA_021461705.1 Cryptotis parvus
GCATCCTATATGGTCCCCTGAGCACCTCCAGGAGGAATTCCTGAGTGCAGAGCCAGGAGTAAGCCCTGAGCATCGCTGAGTGTGACCCAAATAGGAATAAAAACAACCCACAACAGGAAATTACAAAAGTACCGATTACTCTTTTAAGTACTTAGACACATACAGAAATCCTCAGTAAAATACTAGTAAAACTTAGTAATATAAACCATCCAAAGATTTATACTTTTGGACCGAGAAGGAAATATACCATCAACAAAAGTATAAATTAAAATATGAAAATAAATTCATTATATATGAAAATGTTACTACATAAAGATAAATGATCATCTTGACAAATGCAGAAAAATCAGTTGACAAACACAAAATAACATGCTTTCTTGACGAAAACTCTGAAAAAGGATGAAATGATAATGATCATTTAAAAAAGGAGAGAATAATGTATACAACAAGAAATCATCATATATCATACTGAAAGAACAAAGGATCATGCAATAATAAGAATAAAATAATAAAGAAGTAAGACCAGCTTGATTTGCAGATTATATAATTAGGAGAGACACTATGTGTAGGGATGGGATGATTATTTGTATTTAAATAATGAAAAAGAACACAATCTTATTATAACATCAGTTCCTATAAAATATAAATTGTGCATCTTGTGCACTCATGTATATATGTGGCAAAGACATGAGAATGTGTGAGACATATAAAACAATATAAATTCTAGTAATGTTTTCAACAGATATATGTGAATTTTTACTCTATGGGCTGTATTTTTAACTTTTTCTTTCGTTACTAAGTAATATTTGTATAATAATTGTTTCTATTATGCTTAATTTTGGGGGCACTCCCAGTTGTGCTCAAGACTCACAACTGGTTCTATTGCCAGACATAACGCTTGGTGAGCTTGAGGGACAGTGCTGAGGACTGAATCTAGATCAGCCACATGCAAAGAAAGCATTTTATCCACTGTCCTATCTCTCCAGAGTGAAAAAGCCAGAAGAAAAAAGACAGATATAGAATGACTGCATTTATTTGCATGGCATGAATATATCTACATAAATATGTACATATTATGATACCAATATCCAATATCAGGCGAAACATGGATCAGGAGGTTTTATCAAAGGTGGAAATTTTCACAAACATGTTCAAGTCAGAGGCTATGTGAGACAGAGAATGGAACAGTTTATTATTAATTGTCGACAGTGCTATTACCAATCTAGTTCTGAGCACTAAATACGGGCAAAAAGATACACATGACAACCCCTTAATGTATGTATTGTAATCCACAATGTGGAAGGGAAGGAAGAGAGAAAGAGAGAAAGAGAAAGAAGTGATGAAAAACCTGCCATAGAAGCAGGCTAGGGGCAGAGGGAGGGAATCGGGGACAATGGTTGTGGGAATTGGGCACTGGTGGAGGGGATGGGGGCTGGATCTCTGTATGACTGAAACCCAAATATGAACCTCTTATGAACATCTTTGTAATTGCATATCTCACGGTGGTATAATAAAATATTGATAAAATGCAATATGAACATGAAAAGAAAAACAATAAAGTTCAGATTGCAAGGGACACTGAGAAAGGGCCAGATCTGAATATCAGTTTTCTCTTTGATGGGTGAGGACTGGGGTGGGAAGTTTCCATGCAGCAACAATCCTTTGAAAAATAATTTATTAAAAAAAAGTCTGCTTACAAAATTCAAGACAAAATGTAAATACAAGATAACATACAAGATAGGCAAATGTTAGTATATCTCTCTTTTGGGTGAGCAAATTATGGCTACACTCTAAATGCGATCGGTTGCATTTAGGTAAATAAAGTTTTGTGCCCCTTTGTTTACCTAAAACACTATTGGCAGAAAACTCCTGCTAATGCTAGGTCCAGATTCAGATTTGAAGGTACCTGACGCCATCATCTTCTTTCTAGTCAGCAGCATCTACATGGTCATCTAAGGATGTAATGATGATGATGATGATGATGATGATGATGATGATGATGATGATGATGATGATGGTGGTGGTGGTGGTGGTGGTGATGATGATGATGATGCTGTTGATGATGATGATGCGGTGATAATGATTATGAAGATGATGAAGTTAATGATGAAGTTGATGCTGCTGCTGTTGCTGATGATGATGATGATGCTGTTGATGATGAAGATGCTGTTGATGATTATGATGATGGAGATGATGATGATGATGATGATGATGACCGTCTTAGTAATAATGGTATTGCTAAACTTGTGACCTGGGCCATCTATGTCATTGCTTTTGCTTATTGAAATAGCGGCCCACTACTAAATAATATTTTTCTCATTGTGTCACATTGGCATTGCTCAAGGGTTACTCCTGACTAAGCACTCAGGAATTACTCCTGGCGGTGCTCAGGAGAACATATGAGATGTTGGGGATCTAAGCTGGGTCTGGCCAATTGCACGGCAATCATCCTACCCTCTGGACTATCGATCCAGGCCCCCTCTACTCAATTGATTTAACAAATTTTTTCCCCATTAATGTGTTACATTCAGTGTTCAACCCCAATCGCACCACCATTACACTGCCCACACAGTTGCATCTGTCTACACAACAACTCTCTACATAGCTACAACAGTCCACCTCTACTGTAAAAGTCTTCTAACAGTGCAACTGCCACCCCTGTTTCAAAGACCCACCAGCGCAATTGCACACCACCATTACTGCAGCTCACCAGCATTATTCACAAATTTTCCAACCAGCACTTCAGCCTGCCCCTAGAGCAGACCCTCAATAATCTATTTTATATTGCTTGCTCTAGTTTGCTAACATGATCTAGCAACGTTTTCTTAGAAAATAGAGAAGACTGTCCAGTCTCACAGTGAACCATTGAGCCCTCGTACACAAAGTGACTGATACCGTTGTTACAGGATCAGTGTTGTGTGTACATATTTTGTTATTGCTTAGCTTCTACTTTACATGTATTGACAGTGTTGTGCTACTTGGCATGGCAGTACAGTAGTTTTTTGAGGAATTGCAAAATTTTGAACTGGGTGATAAAGTTTGAGTTCAACTTTTAGGGAGGTGATATTGGCGGATGGACGTGACTATCAGGCCTTCCCGAAGAACAGGGAGATGTGAGGAGGCAGCTCTCTGGTCACGGCATTCAGAGGCCCCACCTTGGGTGAGGACCAGTCCAAAAGGACCCATGGTGGTTGTGGGGTGGGGGAGGTCCCTCAGACCCACGAGGACTTTGTGACTCAAGTGAGAAGCTGAGCGGTCTTCACTGTTGACGTCACTCTGTGGGAGTTCTGGATTTCTCACCGGCCAATGGGGTTGCAGACCCGAGACCACGCCCACGACCTCGCCTATAAGGCGCGGGGCCCTCCCTTTCTGGCGCCATCTCTCAGTGAACCAGTTTATGTGGTGAAATCCTCGTACTCTGAATAGCGAGATGTGGCTCCAACCCCCGGGCTCCGTGTTCTCCTCCTCCACTGCTTGTCTCCTTCCCCCGCCCCTTGTGGCCTCCATCCCCCAACCCTGTGCCAACCCAGACTGGATTACAGAGGACTCCGCTGGCCAAAGAACGGAAGATGGTGAGAAAAAGCGCTGAGATTGGGATGTGTGGCCGAGTCTAAGGTCTTGTCATGGCAACCCCCACGGTGGCCAGTGTGTGGTCCAGATGAACCCTTGTCCCTCTTGCAGTCCTGGCCCAAGTCGACTGTCAATCTGGCCTTCAGCAGAGTCTGCCGGCAGTCAGGACTCCCGGGACTCTGGGCTAGTGACCTCCAGGGACCCCTCATCCAGGAACTTCCCGGTCCCTCTGTCCCCGTAACTGGCCTTCCTGGGATCCAGGTGTCCTAAGACTTTGGTGACACCTTGTTCCCTTCCCTCCGCAGGGCAGCCACTGTGGCCTGGGACAGGGCCATCAGGGCTGTGTACCCGGCTGCCTGTCTTTCCTTACTGGGACTGAGGCTTAGAACCAAGGTCCCAAGCCCCAAGCTCCTAGAGATTCACCACCACTGGGGTTATTATTATTGGTCCCCATGTGAGGTTTGGAGGTGTCTGCGAGCACGGGCCCCCTCAGTTGGGCTCTGGCCTACCCTGGTACTTGATCGTTACCAAAGCATGGACCACATTTGGAAGCCACCGTTTGGGTTTTGGACCATGTCCACACTCAGTGTCATGCCGCGGGTGGAAGTGCGGAACCAAAGGACCCTGTCCTCAGGGCAGCAGGATGAGTATCTGACCCAGCTCCAGCAGTTCCTGCTCACAGTGCAACAGCATCTGGACAGCTACCAGCAGCTGGTCTCTGAGAAGGAGGAGCTGCATCAGCAGCTGCTGCAGCAGAGGCAGCTCCTGGACCAGCTGCAGTTGGAGGCGACCCAGAGGGCAGGCGGTGTTGGAGGAGGCCCTGATGGAGCTGAGGGAGACCCAGGTGAGAGTCGGGGCAGGCCCTCAAGCAGGAGGGCGCCAGCCAGCTCCTTCCTTGCTCCTCACAGACCGCCTTCTCCTTTAGGTGCTCCTCAGACAGTCAGAGGAGGAGAAGCAGCAGCTCGGGCCCTGCTCAAGTCACAAGCGTGCCATGAGAAGGGTAAGTGGCAGGGCAAAGGGTTCCCTGGAGGGGGAAGCCCCCCTTTGTGAGTCAGTTGGTGGGGCTATGGGATGGTGGACCAAGAGGGCCCCGCCCCAGTCTATCCTCCTTTCTAGGCTCAGTGAGACCCTGGTGCCGCCCAACAGCCAGTCCAGTGTCAAAGGACACAAAGGTAAAGGAGAAAGAGGTGCTGGAACCCAAGAAGCTCATGCAGGTGAAGGCGATTGTAAATGCAGAGGTGGACGAGACCTTGAAGACCAGTGAAGTGGTGGTGATGATGGAGAAGGAGGCGTCCAAGAACATGAAGACTGTGATGCCAGACGCGATGGGCTGGTCTCCAATTTCCCTCTTCTTCCCATTCTTTTACCGCAATAGTGGACGGGACCCTCTCCAAATCAACCAAATCTAGCCCTAACGCTGTCCTTCCCTGCTCTTCCTTCCTGTTCTACCCTCACCCTTCTCCTCCTCCCACATTCCTGCTCCCATGCACTTCCTCATTTAGGATTCAATAAAATAAGCAACATTTGAATCTGGGCATCATGCATGTCTCCAAACTCTAGCTACCAGGGATTCAGGAGAGGCAGAAATGTCCCCAGTAATAGTCACCAGGGTTCCAGGACCCGGAAATGTCCTCTACCACTAACCACCATGGCTTGGGGGACAGAAAAGTCCATGAAATAGTCACCAGGGATTCTTGGAAGTAGAAATGTTCGCAACATTAGCTAGCAGGAGCTTATCCCCTAGCACCAGACACATATTAAGGTGGCAGATTTGTTCCCCCACCACTAAATACTTGTTTTTCAGGGCAGAGATGTTGCTCTCCCCGTGTTCAAGTGAGTCCAGAACAGACACGCCCTTCGACAGCTCAGCCAGAAGAGTCAGGACAGGCAGCTGCCACCCCCTTCCTAAAACTAGGTCTCAGAGAACAGACTGGGTGGAAATTGCCTCCCACACTCCCGTTCATTCAGAAATGTTAGGACCATGGGAAAAGCCAAGGTGATGGGCTGCCTGGCAGTAGCTCAGGGCACTATCCCCTTCAGTGTTGACTTGGGTTGTGTGCAGAGGGTCCAGAGAGCGGTTTAGGTGCCATAGGGCAGGTTCTGCATGCAGGGCCTCAAGTCCATTCCCTGGCACCACATGGCATCCTGAGCACAAAGACAGGAGGGCCCTGAGAAATCCCTAAAACAAAAACATCTTAGATAGATCCACACTATAAGGCTCGATAAAACAGTTGCTTCGTGGTTTTGGGGAGGGGTTCAGTGCGTTAGAGAAAAGGCTGGACTGTGGGGGCAAATGAACCCCCTTTCTGATCCACATTAAAACTGGGCCACTCAAACCTTAGCCTTTGACTGGAAGGATATCACAGTGGGGAGCACCTTTGCCTTGCATGCGGCCAATCCGTCTTTGATTCGCAGCATCCCATATGGTCCCCTGAGCACAGCCAGGAGTAATTACTGAATGCAGAGCCAGGAGTAATCCTGAGCATCAAAGGGTGTGACCCAAACAAAAATTCTCTTGGCCTTTATGGCCCCCAAAGCCAAACAACAGTCTGAGTTGGGAGCTCCCCTCCCAGGAACTTGTCTGTTCTGGGGATGGCACCTGTCGCTAATGGGGCCTAAAGCTGTCAGATGACACAGTTCTAGGCACTCTTTGGGGCTGAGTTGGTGGCAGGGACGGGAGAACTGAGGAGGACAGGGCCTGCTCTCTCTGACATTCACTGTTCTATAGCTCTGGATCTATACTAGGCTGTGTGGTTTTGTCACTGATTGGGCGAATCCTGCCAGGAGCAAACGCTTCTGGGTGGTGGCGTTCCTGTCCAGGGGGTCTCAGCATGTCCCATCCTATCATTTGCACTGGCTTTCACAGGACGAAGACTTGACATGCTCCTATTGTCCGTGTGTCTAAGATGTTGTCCCACAGCCAGGGTCCCCTTCTTTCCTAACTGACATTGCAAAAGACTTATGTGTTATCACTGTGGTATCCTATCCACTATCTTGGGTGGGACAGGTTCGGGGTGGCCCAAACCCCTGCATCCAGCACCCTAATGCCCACCTACACCTTCTGTGTGGAAATTCACATCCACACCATTGGTCAGCACCCAGAGCCCAGGCCCAGCCATCCTGTAAGTGGGCTCCTGGTTCTGTGTCCTTTCTCTCCTGCGGACAAGCATGGAGACATGCTTGGCCGAGTCACACTCGGCTCAGTTACAGGACATGAAGTGTTTCCATGTAGTGGCCAGGGATCTGTAGATCAGGAATTAGGGATCAGGAAGAAGCACCATCTCTTCTTTACTCAAAGCGTCTGGACTGGGGTGAGCCACAGTCTTTCCTTATCCCTACCCATCCCTCCCAGGCTCTGAGACATCGCGGCTGTCCCACGGGGACTCCTGGCCTGAGATCGCCCAGCATCGGCGCTTGATTCAGCGGATCTGAGGAATCAGGGAGGTCACACAGTGTCACGGCAGACAATTAATGGTTTTTCTAGCCCAGGAGTTGAGAGGACATTCTCACAGCTTAGGTGACAGATGGGGACAGACCTGTGCAGAGATAGACGAATGTACTACTTCCGGGAAAAGCAAAGGTCTGCAGCAATGTCCAACAGTCTGTGAAGTGCCCCAGCTGTTGTTCTTCCATGAAGTTGTGTATCAAATCTGAATAGAGTCCAGCCGGGGCAAGTGTTCATGGCATCGATTTCACTGAGTTGTTTAATTTTTCACTATATCCCACCTGTTTCGACATGGACGGTGTTGCCTGAGAAATCGAATGTAAATTGAAGGGATACTCCTTTGTATGTCATTTTCTTCTTTGAGCCCCTCTTTCAGTCCTCTTGGACTTCTACCCCCCAGTGACATATCAATCTAGGACTGCAGATACTACATCCTGGGGCTCCACAGGGCTTTTCCTGGTCCAGAGCCAGTGCCGCTCCCAACACGGTGGTGAGCTCTTGAACCCTGGTGCAACGGATCCACAGGAACCAAGGTTTCCTGCTTGTCCCTGGATCCTTCCACTCAGAGGCAAGCAGGGGTCGGATCACTGGCGTGATTTGCAAAGGAGAAACATGTTTGAGGTCCAGCAGGGAAACCATTGGGCAGCAGAGAGGCAGACCCCAGAGAGTGGGAGACCCGAGGGGGACCACAAGGTGACCAGTAAACACGGCCACCCAGACTGGCCATAGGTCCGCATGCTGGAGTTGGGACCCCACTCCTCATGACTTCTGAACTGGGTGCTGTGGGTGTTACAAAGTGCGCCGCATTCAGCATGCCATAGTCCATCCCTAGGACCTCCACAGTCTCTCCTTATCCTGACCACGCCTCTCGGACTATGGGACATCGCTGCTGTCTCACAGAGCCTCGCTCCTGGCCTGACTTCTCCCAGCATTGGAGCATGCATGATTCAACTGTTCTGAGGAAGCCTTGAGGGGACACACAGTGTCAGGGAAGACACTTGTTTGTACTTCTAGCCCAGTAGATGAGAGGACGTTCTCACAGCTCAAAAGACTGCTGAAGCAGTGACAGATGGGCACAGACGAGTGCAGAGACAGACGAATATACTGGGACTTGGGTACAGAAGGAGTTCAGCACCAGAGTCCAACAGGCCTTACAGCACAGGTTTTGTGACCCTGGTCCCCCAACTATGGCTTGTGGTGTTGCCAGACCTGGGGGCGTGTATCAAGTGACAGGGCCCCTGCCCTTCCTTTGCGTGATCCCTTCAGAGTCAACTTCTTCTGTGGGTTTGTGAAGGAGCAGCTGCTGGAGTAAGAAGGAAAGAATAACTGTGTCTGGCTGAATCCTGGCTCTATACTTCAGGAATCTCTTGGGGACCATGTGGGATGCCGGGGATCAAACCCAGGTTGACCGTACGCAAGGTGAATACATACCCGCCGTGTTGTTGCTCAGGCTCCTATATTATATCTGTATCTGCTACAGGCCTGAAAATGGAACGGTGCCATTGCTTCAAGTATAGAAGAAAAATAGCTTCAAGTATAGAACAGTATGGACCTACATATATGTACATGTATTAGTTTATATGCACACACATTCTTTTACTTGGAAGGGGGCTTCTAACCTCAGATCGGCATCTCAGGGGTCGTTCACGGCTGTAATGGGCCCACTGGCTCAGGCAGTATAATCCTCCAGGCCAGTGTTGCTGGGGGCCACCAGAGCCACTGGCTTCACAGCTTGGTGCTGGGGCAAGCAACAGAGTGTCTCACGCTCAAGGCATGTGCCTCCATTCACTGAACCGTCGCTCTGCTTCACATTTACTGTTTATTTGAGGGGCTTGGGGGCAATATGTGGTGCCAGGGATTGAAGAAGGTCAGTTTCACTCAAGCAATCCTTGGGGTTCATTGAGATTTTGAGAAAAATAACTTTACGTTTTGTTTTCTTGTTTTTTGATGTTCCTTTTTTGGGTCACACCAAGCAATGATCAGGTCTTTCTCCTGGCTCTGTGCTTAGGAATCGTTTCCAGCGATGCTGGATGGGCCATATAGGATGTTGGGGATATAACCCGGATCGGCCACGTGCAAGACAAATGCCCTCCTCACTGGACAGTTGCTTGGAGCGGCCCGCGCAAAAGAACTTTAAAAAGTCAATGTGGGATGCTCTTCCTCTTTATTTTTCTGCTCTTTTCTCTGTTCTTTAAGTTGGAGAACATCTAATGAATCTTTTCATTTCCTTTCTGCCATCTCAACCTGCTGTCGACCTTACCTTTTTTTTCCCAATTTGTCTTAAATTTCAGGTATAGTACGTTGAACTCCAAATATCTCTCTGGTTCTTCAAGTGTCTGGTGATATCTGTCCTCCGCTGAGATCCCACAGAGATTTATATAATTTTAATACATATTCCGTTAGTCTTTCAATGGATTTTTCCATGGGAACATATTAGTAATAACTGCCTTGAAGATTTTATTACTTGCCAAATTTAAACAACCGTTAAAGGCCACTGGCCAGTTCTAGCCCCTCTCTATAAGCAGGAGTTTGCTTCTGATTCAAGCCGGTAGGAGAGAGTCTGTTGCTAAATTATATTCTTTTTTTGAGGGTTCACTGGGGTAAGTCAGAGCGACCAGTATAATGTCCTTTATTGAAAGGGGGAGATTTATAAACTAAGCTTTGTTTTACTTTATTTTATTTTATATATTTATTTATTTTTTTGCTTTGGGAGGCAATCCTGCAGTGTTCAGGGGTTTCTTCTGTCTCTGCAGTCAGGATTTTCTTGGCAGTGCTCAGGGGACCATATGGGATGCTGGAGATTGAACCTGGGCCCACCGACCTGCACAGCCATCCCCGCTGTGCTATTGTTTCAGCCCCATCATTTGACTTTGCCTCAGGAAAGAAGAATTCTGCAGATTGGCCAGAATTTTGCTTTCCATGGACAATGCTTTTTTTGACCATGGACAAAGGTTTATTTTTCCTGGACAATGGTTTATTTGGAAATTGGATTGAGAGGTGCCCCTCTCTGGCAGGTGCAGGCTTGACACGAGGAATGATCCCTTCCGAAAACCTGTAACGATTGTCAAGAACATTTTAGAGTCCAAAGCTAGGGAGGTTAGCCATTCCTGGCAGTGTTTAGAGTTTACTCCAACTCTGTGCTCACTTGTACCTTGTGAAGAGGCGGGGCCCGGCCTAGGGGGGAGATGCTTCCTTTCTCACTAGCTCCCTGGCGGGCCCTTGCTGCAGGCACATGGAGGGTGTCTCAGTACCAGCCTATTCCTGAGTGACCATGGAGAGCTTGTCTGGCAGGAATCTGGCTCTGACCTGTGCCTACTGTGTTACTCTCAGTGCCCACCAGATGGCGATGCCCACCTAGTAAGCAGAGAAATCTTTCCACCATCAAAACCATTGGCAGAAAAACCCTCAATGGTGAGGTGTGTGTTTGACCCCTGCGTCTCCAGCGGACCAAAGTTGCCCCAGGGAAGAGCAGAAACTCCATCAACGGGAACCAAGGGAAAATGCCTTGGTTTCACCGCGGACTCCTTGGCCCCTGCGCTTCCGGGAACATCTCAAAACTCAAAACCGCGTGGACACTAGCGTATCTGCGCGACCCTCTTACTACCTATCTTGCATGAGGTACCAGTGAACCTTGGTTCCTACATCCTTGATACCCACCCAAACTCTGCAAACAGACTAGACACCTACTAACTGTACTATCTAGTCACCCATGACCCCATATTTGCAACCTACAATAGTCATAATGGTAAAAGCAACGCAAAATTCCATCAAGCTCTGTGAGTGAAGTCACTAGTCCAGATGAGCCAAGCAATACCAATGAGTTGTATAACCTCTCTGATAAGGAATTTTGGAAAGAAATGTTAAGAATTCATAAGGAATTCAAAGAAGCAATGGAATGCAAAATCAATAAAATACAAGAGGACATGATAGAAGAAGTGAGGAAAATGCAAATGGAAATGACATATTTTAAAAATGAGGTAAATGAAGTGAAAAAAACAGGGAAAAGCCATCATAGCAGAATAGCTACTGAAGAAAGAATTAGTAATCTCGAAGACAAGTTCCAAAGATTCTCTACACAACACCAGAAGATAGAAAAAAAGACTCACAATTACCGAACAGACAACAAGAGATAATCGGGATGAAGCCAGAAGAAACAACATACGGATCATTGGGTTCCCAGAAGGGCAAGAAGAAAACCCTGATAAAGAAGAAACTGTCAAAGCCATAATTGCTGAGAAGTTCCCTGAACTAAAGAATGCTTGCCTCAACATCCAGGAGGCCCGTAGGATACCAGCTAAAAGAAACCCCAACAAGAATACTCCAAGACACATCTTAATGAAAATGACAAAAACTATAGATAGAGATAGAATACTGAAAGCAGCAAGATCAAAGAAGGAAATCACATACAAATGAACATCTCTAAGATTTACAGCAGACTTCTCTGATGAAACACTCCGAGCCCGAAAACAATGGTGGGATATTGGGAAAAGCCTCAGTGAACTGTAGGCCTCACCAAGAATTCTTTACCCGGCCAGACTCACATTCAGATATGAAGGAAAGATACAAAACTTCATGGATAAGCAACAACTCAGGAACTTCATGGACTCAAAACCAACTTTAAAAGAACGACTGAAGGGTCTACTGTAATACGACCAAACCAATAAGCACAACAAGAAAAAACAGAAAGATGACACAAAATCCGATGACAATAATCTCTCTCAATGTCAATGGTCTAAATGCACCAATTAAGAGAAACAGAGTAACAAAATGGATTAAAAAAATTGAACCCAACATTCTGCTGTCTACAAGAAACGGCGTCTGAATAATCAGAACAAACACAGACTCAAAGCCAAAGTTTGGAAGACCATTCTCCATGCAAACAACTCCTCCAAAAAGGCTGGTGTGGCCATATTAGTATCAGATAATATAGACTTCAGGCTGAAAAAGGTTAGAAGGGACAACGAAGGCCATTTCTTATTACTTAAGGGGTATGTACACCAGGAAGAAATTACACTACTAAACATATATGCACCCAACGAGGGGTCAGCAAAATACGTAAAACAACTGCTAAGAGACCTCAAGGAAGACATAAACAGTAGCACAATAATAGTTGGAGACTTCAACAGTGCTCTATCAACGATGGATAGATCAATAAGACTAAAACTCACCAAGGAAATATTGGCCCTGAAGGAAGAAATGGAAGAAAGAGAGCTAGTGGATATATACAGGGCTCTTCATGCCAAAAAAGCTGAATACACATTTTTCTCTAGTGCACATGGAACATTCTCCAAGATAGACCACATGCTGAGCCACAAAGCATACCTCAATAAAATTAAAAAGATAGAAATTGTGTCAGCTATCTTTTCAGACCATGATGCACTGAAAATGGAAGTTAACCGTACACAGAAACAGGGAGTCAAACCAAACACCTGGAAACTGAACAGCTCACTCCTGAACAAGTGGGTCATAGAAGAAATCAAACAAGAAATCCAAAGACTTCTGGAAACAAATGAAAATGAAGACACCAACTATAAGAATTTGTGGGACACGGCAAAAGCCGTGTTAAGAGGGAAGTTTATAGCTCTGCAAGCATTCATCAGGAAACAAGAAAGGGCCCACATAAATAACCTGACTACACAGCTGAAGACATTAGAAAAAGAACAACAAAAGGAGCCCAACCCAGGCAGAAAAAAGGAAATAGTAAAACTTAGAGAGGAAATCAATGAGTTGGAAACCAAAAAAACAATCCAAAAGATTAAAGAAACCTAGAGCTGGTTCTTTGAAAAAATAAACAAGATTGACAAACCATTGGCAAGACTTTTAAGGACAGAGAAAGAGAGAACCCAAATAAACAGAATCAGAAATAAAACGGTGACATCACAACAGAAACCACAGAAATCCAAAAGATCATCAGAGATTACTTTGAGAGCCTGTATACCGTGAAACATGAGAATCTAGAAGAAATGGATAAATTCCTGAAGTCCTATAACCTCCCACAGCTGAAACAAGAAGACCTCCAATACTGGAATAAGCCTATCACCATAGAGGAAATAGAAACAGTAATTAAAAGTCTTCCCAAACACAAAAGCCCAGGTCCAGATGGATTCACTAGTGAACTCTGCCAAACCTTTAAGGGGGACCTACTGCCAGTCCTTTTCAAGCTCTTCCAGGAAATAGAAGAAACAGAAACACTCCCAAACAGCTTCTACGAGGCACATATCACCCTGATACCCAAAGCAGGGAGAGACAACACAAAGTAAGAAAACTACAGACCAATATCCCTGATGAACACGGATGCTAAGATCTTCAACAAAATACTAGCAAACAGAATCCAAAGACTCATCAAGAAGATTATACATCATGACCAAGTAGGATTCATCCCGGGAATGCAAGGATGGTTCAACATTCGCAAGTCAATCAACATAATACATCATATCAATAAGAGAAAAAATAAAAACCATATGATCCTATCAATAGACACAGAGAAAGTATTTGACAAGATCCAGCACCCGTTCATGATTAAAACCCTCCAGAAAATGGGAATTGAAGGACTTTCCTCAAGATAGTTATAGCCATCTACCAAAAGCCCACAGCTAGCATCATTCTAAATGGGGAAAAGTTGAAAGCCTTCCCCCTGAGATCAGGGACAAGACAAGGTTGCCCACTCTCACCTCTTTTATTCACTATAGTACTGGAAGTACTTGCCATAGCAATCAGAGAAGAAAAGGACATCAAGGGCATCCGGATAGGCAAGGAAGAAGTCAAGCTATCATTATTTGAAGATGATATGATATTTTACCTAGAGAACCCTAAACTCTCTACCAAAAAACTCCTAGAAACAATAGACGCATATAGTAGAGTGGCAGGATACAAAATCAACACCCAAAAAGTCGATAGCTTTCCTATATACAAATAACGAAAGAGAAGAAAGGGATATTAAGAAAACAATTCCATTCACAATTGTGCCACAGAAAATCAAATACCTAGGAATCAACTTACCCAAGTGTGTAAAGGACCTGTACAAAGAAAACTACAAGACACTGCTCCAAGAGATAAAAAAGGACACAAGGAAATGGAAACATATTCCCTGCTCATGGATGGGGAGAATCAACATTGTCAAAATGGTAATACTCCCTAGAGCTCTGTACAGATTCAATGTAGTCCCTATAAGGATACCCATGACATTCTTCAAAGAAATTGACCAAACGCTCCTGAAATTTGTATGGAACAATAAACCCCCAAGGATAGCTAAAGCGATCCTCGGGAAAAAGAAGATGGGAGGCATCACCTTTCCCAACTTCAAACTGTACTACAAGGCAGTAGTAATTAAAACAGCATGGTACTGGAATAAAAACAGACCTGTGGACCTATGGAATAGAATTGAGTATCCTGACACCCAACCTCAAACACATGATCGTTTAATCTTTGATAAAGTTGCAACGAGTCTAAAATAGAGTAAGGAAAGCCTCTTCAACAAGTGGTTTTGGGAAAACTGGGCAGCGACATGTAAAAAAAATGAATTTGGACCTGCGTCTAACACCATGCACAAAAATCAGATCAAAGTGGATTAAAGATCTCAATATCAGACTTGAATCCATAAAGTACATTGAAGAAAATATAGGAAAAACCCTCCACGACATTGAAGCTAAAGGCAACTTCAAAGGTGAAACATCACTAACAAAGCAACTAGAAGAAAACATAAACATATGGGACTACATGAAACTAAAAAGCTTCTGCACCTCAAAAGAAACAGTGACTAAGATACAAAAGCAGTCCACAGAATGGGAAAGAATGTTCACCCAATACCCATCTGATAAGGGGTTAATATCCAGGATATATCAGGCACTGGTAGAACTTTACAAGAAGAAAACAACAACCCCATCAAAAAGTGGGGAGAAGAAATGAACAGAAACATCAGCAAGGAAGAAATTCGAATGGCCAAAAAACATGAAAAAATGCTCATCATCACTAATCATCAGAGAGATGCAAATCAAAACAACTATGAGATACGACTTTACACCACAGAGACTGGCACATACTCAAAAGAGCAAGAACAACAAGTGCTGGCGTGGATGTGGGGAAAAGGGGACACTCATCCATTTTTGGTGGGAATGCCGGCTGGTACAGACTTTCTGGAAAACAATATGGACATTCCTCCATATTGACTAGAAATTGAACTCCCATTTAACCCAGCCATACCACTCCTGGGAATCTACTCTGGGAAAACAAAAATATGCAGAGAAAACACCATCCCTACTTTTATGTTCATAGCAGCATTATTCACAATAGCCAGAATCTGGAAGCAACCAGAGTGTCCGAAAATCGATGATTGGATAAAGAAGCATTGGTACATCTACACAATGGAATACTATGCAGCTGTTAGGAAAAATGAAGTTATAAAATTTGCCTATAAATGGATGGACATGGAGAAGATTATGTTGAGCGAAATTAGCCAGAAGGAGAGAGACAGATTCAGAATAACTGCATTTATCTGCATAACGAAAATATATATGGACATATTATGATACCAATATCCAAGGTCAAGTGAAACATATATCAGGAGGTCTTGTCAAAGGTGGAAATTATCACAAACATGTGGGAATCAGAGGCTAGGTAAGACAGAAAATGGAACAGTGTGCTAACAATAATCAAGGATACTAATGCCAACCTAGAACTGAGCATTAAATAGAGGCAAAAAGATACACATGACAACCCTTTAATGTATGTTCTGTAATCCATAGTCTGGAGGGGAAGGAAAAGAGAAAGAGAGAGAAATGGAGAGAAATAAAGAACCTGCCATGGAGGAGGGCTGGGGAGGGGGAGGGAACCTGAGACGTTGGTGGTGGGAGATGGGCACTGGTGGCAGGATGGGTGCTGGAACACTGTATGACCAAAACCTAAATATGAACTTTTTAATTGTATATATTTGTAATTGTAAAATTAAAACATTAAAAAAACAAAAAAAACCCTCAATGGCATCTTCAAAGGTGAAACACCACTAAAAAGTCAACTAGAAGAAAAGATAAACATATGGAACTACTTGAAAGTCAAAGGCTTCTGCAATCCAAAGAAACAGTGACCAAGATACAAAGACAGTGCACAGAATGGGAAAGAATATTGACCCAATACCCAGCAGATAAGGGGTTAATATCCAGGATATATCAGTCACTGGTAGAAATTTACAAGAAAGAAACAGCCAATCCCATCAAAAAATGGGGAGATGAAATGAACAGCAACTTCAACAAGGAAGAAATACGAGTGGCCAAAAAGCATATGAAAAAATGCTCATCATCACTAATCATCAGAGAGATGCAAATCAAAACAACAAAGAGATACCACTTTACACCACAGAGACTGGCACATATTCAAAAGAACAAGAACAACAAGTGCTGGCGTGGATGCGGATAAAAGGGGATTCTCATCCATTGTTGGTGGGAATGTCGACTGGTATAGCCTTCCTAGAAAACAAAATGGATATTCCTCCAAAGACTAGAAATTGAACTCCCATTTGACCCAGCCATACCATTCCTGGGGATTTACCTACCCTCGGAAGCGAAAAACACACAGCGGAAACACCATCTGCCGCTTCATTTTCATAGCAGCACTATTCACAATAACCAGAATATGGAAACAACCAGTGTGCCCGAGAACTGATGACTGGATAAAGAAACTTTGGTGGCCAGAGTTTCTTTAGCATTCAGATGTCCAGTGGAGAGGGCATTTGTCTTACATGGGGCCGATTAGTTTTGATCCCCGGCATCCCATTTGGTCCCTTGAGCACTGCCAGGCGTAATTCCTGAGTGCAGAGCCAGGAGTAAATCCTGAGCATCTCTGGGTGTGCCCTAAAAAAGAAATTAAAAAAGGAAAAAATGAAAAAAAAGAAAGAAACTTCATCACATCTATAGAAAGGAATACTGTGCATCTGTTAGGAAAACTGAAGTTATGAAATTTGCCTATGAATGGATGGACATGGAGAGAATCATGTGGAGTGAAATTAGCCAGAAGGAAAAATACAGATAAAGAGTGACTACATTTATTTGCATGGCATATATATATATATATATGTGTGTGTGTGTGTGTGTGTGTGTGTGTGTGTGTGTCATCATTATGATACCAATATCCAATGTCAGGCGAAACCTGGATCAGGAGGTTTTATCAAATGTAGAAATTGTCACAAAATGTGGGATACAGAGGCTAGGTGAGACAGAGAATGGAACAGTGTACTAATAATTGTTGACAGTGCTAATACCAACCTAAAACTGAGCATTAAATACAGGCAACGTGATACATATGACAACCTCTTAATGTATATATTGTAATCCACAATGTGGAAGGGAAGGAAGAGAGAAAGAGAGAAAGAGAAACAGATAAAGACCCTGCCATAGAGGCAGGCTAGGGGCGGAGGGAGGGGAATCGGGGACATTGGTGGTGGGAATTGGGTGTAGGGATGGGGGCTGGATCTCTGTATGACTGAAACTCAAATATTAACCTCTTGTGAACATCCTTGTAATTATATCTCTCACTGTGGATTAATAAAATACTAAAAATACTATATGAACGTGAAAGAAAAACAATAAAGTTCACATTGCAAGGGACAATGAGAAAGGGTCAGATCTGAATATCAGTTTTCTCTTTAATGGGTGAGGGATTGGGGTGGGAAGTTTCTATGCAGCAACAATCTTTTGAAAAATAATTTATTAAAAAAACATATGCTTAGAAAATTCACGAAAAAAAGGTAAATACAAGATAACATACAAGACAGGTAAGTGTTAGTATATTTCTATTTTGAGTGAGCAAATGATGGCCACACAAATGTAATCTGTTGACTTTTAGATAAATAAAGATGTGTACCCCGTTGTTTACAAAATATTCTATTGGCAGAAAATTCCTGCAAAAGCTAGGTTCAGATTCAGATCTGAGGGTACCTGACACCATCTGTGCTAGTGTAGTAGGTGGGAGGCCAGTGAGGGTAGGGTTTGGCTTTCAATGCCGCAGCCAGTTCACACAACTTATTCCTAGACAGCAGAATGCACATGGGTTAGGATGATGATGATGATGATGATGATGATGATGATGAAGGTGCTGTTGATGATGACGATGATGGTGATGATGATGTTGACCGCCTTACTACTAATGATGTTGCTAAAGTTGTGACCTGGGCCATCTTGTCATTGCTTTTGCTTATTGAAATAGTGGCCCTCTACTCAATATTTTTTTTCTTTTTGTGTCATACTTGGCATTGCTCAAGGGTTACTCCTGACTTAGCACTCAGGAATTGCTCCTGGCGGTGCTCAGGGGAACATATGGGATGTTGGGGATCCAACCTGAGTCTCTCCGATTGCAAGACTATCGATCCAGGCCCACGCTTATCAATTGATTTAACAAAGTTGTTTCTATTAATGTGTTACACTCAGTATTCAACCCCAATCACACCACCATTACGCTGCCCACACAGTTGCAACTGTCCACACAACAACTCACCTCTTCGCTACAACAGTCCACTAGTACTGTAAAAGTCTTCCTAACAGTGCAACTGCACCCCCGTTTCAAAGACCCACATCCGCAAGAGCACACCACCATTAAAACAGCCCACCAGCATTATTCGCAATTTTTCCAACCAGCACTTCAGCCTGCCCCTAGAGCAGACCCTCAATAATCTATTTTATATTGCTTGCTCTAGTTTGTTAACATGATCTAGCAACGTTTTCTTAGAAAATAGTGAAGACTGTCCAGTCTCACAGTGAACCATTGAGCCCTCATACACAAAGTGACTGATACCGTTGTTACAGGATCAGTGTTGTGTGTACATATTTTGTTATTGCTTAGCTTCTACTTTACATGTATTGACAGTGTTGTGCTACTTGGCATGGCAGTACAGTAGTTTTTGAGGAATTTCAAATTTTTGAACTGGGTGATAAAGTTGGAGTTCAATTCTAAAGGAGGTGATATTGGTGGATGGACGTGACTATCAGGCCTTCCCGAAGAACAGGGAGATGTGGGGAAAGTCCCTCAGGCGCACGGGGACTTTGTGACTCAAGTGAGAAGCTGAGCGGTCTTCACTGTTGACGTCACTCCGTGGGAGTTCTGGATTTCTCACCGGCCAATGGGGTTGCAGACCCGAGACCACGCCCACGACCTCGCCTATAAAGCACGAGGCACTCCCCTTCTGGCACCATCTCGCAGTGAACAAGTTTACGTGGTGAAATCCTCATACTCTGTTAGCGAGATGTGGCTCCAACCCCCGGCTCCGTGTCCCCTCCTCCACTGCGTGTTTCCTTCCCCCGCCACCTTGTGGCGTCCATCCCCCAACACTGTTTCAACCCAGACTGGATTGCAGAGGACTCAGCTGGCCAAAGAACGGAAGATGGTGAGAAAAAGCGCTGAGAGTGCGATATGTGGCCGAGTCTAAGGCCTTGAATATCACCCCCACGGTGGCCAGTGTGTGGTCCTATGAACCCTTGTCCCTCTTGCAGTCCTGGCCCAAGTCAACTGTCAGTCTGGCCTTCAGCAGAGTCTGCCGGCAGTCAGGTCTCCCCGGAACTCTGGGCTTTTTACCTCCAGGGACCCCTCATCCAGGAGCTTCCCGGTCCCTCTGTCCCCGTATCTGGCCTTCCTGGGCTCCAGGTGTCCTAAGACTTTGGTGGACACCTTGTTCCCTTCCCTCCGCAGAGCATCCACTGTGGCCTGGGACAGGGCCATCAGGACTCTGTACCCGGCTGCCTGTCTGTCCTTACTGGAGCTAATGCTTAGAAGCAATGTCCCAATCCCCAATCTCCTAGAGTTTCACCAACACTGGGGTTATTATTGTTGGTCCATATGTGAGGTTTGGAGGTGTCTGGGAGCACGGGACCCCCACAGTTGGGACAGGCCTACCCTGGTTCTTGATAGTTACCAAAGCATTGACCACATTTGGAGCCACGGTTTGGGTTTTTGGACCATGTCCACACTCAGTGTCATGCTTCAGGTGGAAGTGCGGAACCAAAGGACCCGGTCCTCAGGGCAGCAGGATGAGTATATGACCCAGCTCCAGCAATTCCTGCTCACAGTCCAGCATCTGGACAGCTACCAGCAGCTGGTCTCTGAGAAGGAGGAGCTGCATCAGCAGCTGCTGCAGCAGAGGCAGCTCCTGGACCAGCTGCAGTTGGAGCGACCCCGAGGGCAGGCGGTGTTGGAGGAGACCCTGAAGGAGCTGAGGGAGACCCAGGTGAAAGTCGGGGCAGGCCCTCAGGGCAGGAGGGCAGCATCCAGCTCCTTCCTTGCTCCTCACAGACTGCCTTCTCCTTCAGGAGCTCCTCAAACAGTCGGAGGAGGAGAACCAGCAGCTCGGGCCCTGCTGAAGTCAGAAGCGTGCCGTGAGAAGAGTGACTGGCAGGGCAAAGGGTCCCCTGGAGGGAGAAGCCCACTTTGCGAGTCAGGAGGTGTGGCTATGGAATGGTGGACCAAGAGGGCCCCGCCCCAGGCCTCTCCTCCCTTCTTGGCCGGCTGAGACCTTGGTGCTGCCCCACAGCCAGTCCAGTGTCAAAGGACGCAGAGGTGAAGGAGAAAGAGGTGCTGGAGCCTAAGAAGCTCATGCAGGTGAAGGTGATTGTAAACGCAGAGGTGGACGAGACCTTGAAGACCAGTGAAGTGGAGGTGATGATGGAGAAGGAGGTGTCCAAGAACATGAAGACTGTGATACAGAGGCAATGGGCTGGTCTCCAATTTCCCTTATTCCCATTCTTTTACCTCAACAATGGCCCCGACCCTCTCCAAATCATCCAAATCTAGCCCCAACCCTGTCCTTCCCTGTTCTTCCTTCCTGTTCTCTTCTCACCCTTCTCCTCCTCCCACATTCCTGCTCCCATGCTCTTCCTCTTTTAGTATTTAATAAGATAAGTAACTTTTGAATCTGGGCGTCATGCATGTCCCCAAACTCTAGCTACCAGGGATTCCTGAGAGGCAGAAATTCCAGGACCCGGAAATGTCCTCTACCACTAACCACCACGGCTTGGGGGCAGAAAAGTCCAAAAAATAGTCACCAGAGATTCTTGGTAGCAGAAATGTTCGCAACATTAGCTACCAGGAGCTTATCCCCTCGCACCAGACACATGTTAAGGTGGCAGATTTGTTCCCCACCACTAAATACTTGTTTTTCAGGGCAGAGATGTCGCTCCCCCTGGGTATAGGTGAGTCCAGAACAGACACGCCCTCCGACAGCTCAGCCAGAAGAGTCAGGACAGGCAGCAGCCACCCCTTCCTAAAACTAGGTCTCAGAGAACAGAAATTGCCTCCCACACTCTCGTTCATTCAGAAATGTTAGGACCATGGGAAAAGCCAAGGTGATGGGCTGCCTGGCAGTAACTCTGGCCATTTTCCCCTTCAGTGTTGACTTGGGTTGTGTGCAGAGGGTCCAGAGAGCAGTTTAGGTGCCATAGGGCAAGCTCTGCATGCAGGGCCTCAAGTCCATTCCCTGGCACCACATGGCATCCTGAGCACAAAGGCAGGAGTACCCTGAGAAATCCCTAAAACAAAAACATCTCAGATAGATCCACACCATAAGGCTCTATAAAGCTGTTGCTTCGTGTTTGTGTGGAGGGGTTCATTGTGTTTGAGGAAACGCTGGACTGTGGGGGCAAACGAACCCCTTTTCTGATCCACGTTAAAACTGGGCCAGTCAAACCTTAGCCTTTGACTGGAAGGACAGCACAGTGGTGCGCACTTTTGCCTTGCTTGGGGCCAATCTGTCTTCAATTTGCAGCATCCCATTTGGTCCCCTGAGCACAGCCAGGAGTAATTCCTGAATGCAGAGTCAGGAGTAATGCTGAGCATCACTGGGTGTGACTCCCAAATATCACAGCTTGCTCTCGGGACTCGCTCCTGGCCTGAGTTCACCGAGCATCAGGGAACATAACTCAGCCATTCTGAGGGAGCTTGGGGGACACCCAGTGTCAGGGCAGACACTTATTTGTGCTCTGGATCTTTCAGGAGGAGGAACACTGGGAGCGAGGCTAAGGTCAGGAACATGGACACTCTTGTTTTTCCTGTGGGGCCCCAACTCTGCCCAGACCCTGGGTTCTCTGGGCGCAGCGAAAGCAAGAAGAAAAAAGTGAGCCCCCCCTACTCCCACCCAACCACACCCCTGATTCCAGATGCTGTCAGGGCCCAGGGCATTCTTCCAGCTAATTAGACTGCAGGAGTCTTGACATGCAGCGGGTGAATGAAGCTGGTGAGTTCCGGCCCAAGAGCCCAGCAGACCTGACAGGGTCAGCTTTGAAGAGACCCCTCAGGGAGGTGTCCCCAGGTCCCCTGCTCCTCTGACTCCCTGCACAGGACTGGGCTAACAGCTGCATCTGACAGAAAGCCCAAGGCGGAGGCTTGGAACCCCATTTCAGAACCAATTAAAAATTAGCACCGTCATGACCTGAGCCTTATCCCCAAGTACAAAGCTCCAGGAAATTGTTGTGAGGCCCTGCCTGCCCTTCAAACACCAAGAATCAACCCTGAACACACTCATTCTTTCTTGGCCTTCATTTGGGTGAGATGCCACATGCCTCTGAACCTGACTTTCCTGTCTATGTAATGGGCAGGTGAGATGTGTCGAAGATCCCATGTTGGGCTGAGAGACTCACTTGGATGATGGGGGAAGGGGGAGGAGGGAGCTCAGTCAGAGATTGGGTGGCACTAGCACACTCCATGCACCCCAGTGCAAAGAGCATGTCCAGGAAGCACTGGGACAGCTGTGGGAGGCAGGGGCAGAGACAGAGAGATGTAGTACCTGCTCCAGGTGGGGGGAGGACCTGTCTAGGAGGGAGAATGCTGCTGGGGGCCAGAGTCACAAATCCACCAAGGAGTAAGGCCACTTCGTTGCCCCATTTGGCACCACAGCCAGTCACCAAATAGGTACATGGACTCTCTAGGGGGTGGAGGGTGCTGGGTGGATGTTTTAGAATATGATGTTGGGTTTTCCTTTGCTTGGAGAGCAGGGGGTTGGGTCACACATCCAGCAGTGCTCAGGAGCGATTTCTGACCATGCTCAGATCTCTGGGTCTAGGGCCAGTGAGAGAACAGAGGTAAGTCTTGCCCAGCAGGGAGCCGAGATGCCAGGGCCTTAGTGACATAGAGGGTTCAGAGGTCATGGGCAAGGCTAGAGGTTAACAGTGAGGGGCAGGCGCAGGGACTGAGCCCTGGGCTGGGACAGGAGCTTCTCCACTCACTGTTCACCCTGGACACTGAGCCTCAGGGACCTAAGATTGAGTGGTAGGAGGTACGGGGTTAAATAGGGGAGGGCCCATCCCTTAGACCCTACAAGCGAGATATCCTGAACAGGTGACAGGTTGCCTCAGGTGCCGCCTGCCTTGGGTCTGGGCGTCAATGCTGGAGCCCGTCATTTCCTGCCCTCTTTGGCTTCTGTGGCTTTTCCCTATAGCAGATGCAGTGGCACACTGCTGGTATCCCCAGTGGAACTAGGACTGTGACTCCCTACAACAGCATGTGGCCCCTTCCAGAAACAGCTCCAAGATAACATTCAAGATCTAATCCAGAAAGTCCTAGAGAACAGGCCTGGGGAGACAGTCCAGCAGGGGAGAGAGCGGTCAGGGCTGCTGGTCAGGATGGCATGCAGCTGGCTCCTGCCTACCTCCTACCTCCTTTCCTCAAGTTTAGAAACTCCTGAGAAACATCCGGAGGAAAACTAGGAGCTCCAGGCCCAGCCGAGGCAAGACTGCTGCCTGTGATGGTTGAGTGGCAGGTCCCCAGGGGGTGAAGAAAGCAGGACGCCCTGGGGACACAGAGCCCAGTGGCTCCAGCCCAGACCCTGTCACCTACCCCTGCCCCGATGGTCTGAGACCCTGGGAATGCCACTATACAAAACAAAGTGGCCAAGGGAGCAGAAGAGGAGGCCGTAATATACATGGAGACGGTGGCGAGAGCTCCGGGGAGGGTGACTCTGCCAGGCAGCCTGGACAGAGAAGAGAGGGTGGTGAGCCTGACACGTGCTCTGGGGTCCCGGGACACCCCCTGCCTCACTTTGATTCTGTCTCTGCAATTTGCTCACCTAACCGTTCCCTTGAAGCCTGAGAGCCGGCCTCCAGGCAATTGCCCCTATAAACCTATGTACCCAGTTAGGGGAATGAAAGAGACTCCTGTAGGATGCCCCAACAGGCTTGCCTCAGTCTACCTCTTAGTCACAGCTGGATTCAGCACCTCAGCCTTAGCCAAGGCGCAAAGAGCAGGCTGAGAAGCTGCAGAAGAGAAAGCAAAGAACCAGTGTCTGGTACAGACAGAGACAGACTGAGCTCTGACTGGAGTAAGAGGCTGCAACTTCTGGGATGAGTTGCCAGACATGCCCCAGGGAGTTACCTGGTGTGAAACATCAGCCGGGCGAGGGTTCCGTGCTGTGTTCAACTTCATGCCTCCTATGACGGGTCAGATGGAGAGGAGCACCTGAAAGTCACCATGGTCCTCCCTCAGGCCCGCCTCTGGCATCTCCAGCTGAGGAGTGATGGTCTGTACTTCTGTGGGTAACAAACAGACAAAGGAGCGAGTCATTCACCTCACAGCTTTCTACCTGTGCTACACCACAGCAAACACCAGATGTCAAAAGAATACTGGTTGCGCGAAGCCCTGCACTATCCCCTCCTGGAGAGACCTTTGGCCATGCTCTGCAGGGTTTCACCAAGCAAAGCCTCTCTTCCATGTTTTCCACAGGTGTGGGAAGAAATTTACAGCACCGAAAGAGTGTAAATGAGGGGAAAAATGTAAAAGAAAACAGGAGGGTGGTGACCTGAGAGCCACGAGACCTCATAAATTACCCTCACACATTTCCGGACCCCCATTCTCTCTCTCTCTCTCTCTCTCTCTCTCTCTCTCTCTCTCTCTCTCTCCGAGGTCACAAGCAGGAGCAGCAGGCCTTCAGCCCTGAGCCAGGAGAGATTGTGTCAGGTTCCACCCAGAACCCTGGAAATGACTCAGGTGCTGATGGAGGCTCAGAGCTGTAAAGACCAGCCACGCTGAGGTTCCTGCCACATTTGCCTTCCGCATACCTGCTGTCACCAGGCAGTGAAAATAAGCCTCCAATGAGCCTGAACCTTGACAGCAGTCAGGCAGCCTTGGCGTCTCCCATCCTGGGGAGGCAGCAGGTTACTGCTGATCTACTGGACGGGGCGGAAACCCGGCCTGTGAGTCTCCTCCACGTTGGCTGAGCTCACTCTGCTTGAGCAAGGGTCGCCACACAAATGCCCCCGTCCATGTGCCCACCCCAATAGCTTCGACTTATGCTGGAGTAAAGGGCAGAGTGTTGGGGGAAGCAGGCTGGCCACTGTGCAGGACTCTTGGGGTCTAGAGTTGGGGATAGGATGTAGTGGAACCTTATGGTTCGCTCCTGTCCGTTACAGGCAGTTACAGGCAGTTAGAAGTTCCAGTTTGTGGCTTTTGTTTTCAAGCCCCTGTTGTCTTCTGTGCTTTGTGAGTTTTGTTTGCTTTTGTTTTGTTTTCTGGCCATGCTTAGCAATGCTCAGAGGTTTCTTCTGGCACTGTACTCAGGAATCACTCTTGGGGAATCACTTTTGGTGGGCTCAGGAGTCCATTTGAGACGCCAAGAGTCAAACCTAAACCAACTGCATGCAGGAAATGCCCTACTTGCTGCACTATCATTCTGGTCCCCTGTGCTCTCTCTTTTGCTGTTTGTTTGCTTTTATTGTGTATTCGGTTGTTTTTTTTTTCATTTTGTGTCACAACTGGCATTGCTCAGGCTTACTCCTGGCTCTATGCTCAGGAATTTTTCCTTGTCGTGCTCAGGGGTGTTTAAGGTATGCCAGGGATCTAACCCATTTCAGTCATGTGCAAGCTCTACCCACTGTGCTGTCATTTGCCCTGCCACCCCCCAACATGCATTCACATGACACACATTTCTCTCTTTTTTCCCATTCTTGACAAACCCAGGTTCTCTACTAAATATTTATACTCTTTTACTCTCCCTTTATAGCTTTCTACGTAAATATCTTTTCATAAAAATGATATTAAGAGAGAAAGAAGAGATGGAAGGAAGGGAGGAAGGAAGGGAGGTAGATAGGAAAGAATGAAGGAAGGAAGGATGTAAGGAAGGAAGGAAGAAAGAAAGGAAAGCAGGAAGGAAGGAAGGATGGAAGGAAGGAAGGAAAATAGGAAGGAAGCAAGGTAGGAAGGAAGGAATTAAATAGGTGCACACTGGAAAGAATCTAAAAAATAAACACAATAGAGTGGGAAACATAGCTCAATAAGTGGGGTCTTGCCGAGGTTCACTCCCCAGCATTACTTATGCGCCCCTGAGCCCCACCAGCGGTGGTCCCTGAACAGAGTCAGGTGAAGCCTACAAACCACAGCGAAATCCAAAGGAAACAGGGTCTGAGAGAAGTTTCAAAGAACTGTGCACATCTTCGCCCACGGGAGGCTAAGGTTCAGTACTTAGCCCCAAACGGTTTCCCGGCTCTTTTGGTATGAGCCCCAGCATTGAGTTTCAGATCACCACCGAGCACTGCTTGGTGTGGCCCCAAAGCTACAACAGAGGCACCAGATCTACAAAAGCTGAAAGTCAAAAATACGTTTTAATTTTGATTATTTTGAATCACATCGTTGACACTCAGGGGTTACTCCTGGACCAGACCTCAGGAATTATTACTGGATATGCTCAGGAGTAAGTCGAAAGACTATCATAGATACGCTGCCAATCATCAACATGTGACGTCTCAGGAGCCACCGTCTACTGGTCTAGTGTCTTCCCCATCAGAGAAGCAGTTCATAACACAGCAGGATTTCTATGTCCTTCCCAGGTATTACCAAGCAGTATGAACTAGGTCAAAACAAAGCTGGACATTCTGGGGTTCCTGAATATATAATGAAAGAATTTTAAAAGGCTCTTACTTATATGGGCCAAACTCTCTATAGTGTTATGAGTTATTACCGGGATGGTCCAGCCAGAAGCTGTAGATCACTCACAACTTGAGTCTGATTGCAAAACGGCATTAAATCCTGAGCAGTATGCTCAGCGGAGAACATGCTTTGCAGAAGAGGCTTATTAGATGTCTAGGGAAAACCCAAGCCAGGGTGAAACTAGGGGCGAAACCTTAGATACTGTAGCTGGCATTGGAACAGCTGGTTACATTTTAACACGACTTGCTAACATGTTGCTTATAAAATACCTTGCCACAAAGCTCGACATATAGTAAAACACCTTCCAAAATGTGGACCTTTAAATTGTAACCATCGAGCCTTGGAACCGTCCTTGATGACACACTTCTAATCAGCTTTGGCAGATGGATGTCACTCATTTCTTACCCCTTCACTCCTTGGTCCTTTGGGTAAACCCGGCTAAATGGGAAAAGACTTTACATCCTTGTACTCATTGTCTTTTTATGACGGATTGCACAATGAAATTTAAACAGTTAATGGCCCAGCTTATAGTAGCTGTTCCTTTAAAGATGTTTGCCTGCTGTGGCAAATTCAGCAGACCACTGCCATGGCATTTCTTGTAACCCCCCAGGACCAAGCAATTGTTGAAAGAGTCCAAAGTACTTAAAAAAATCTTCTTTCATTTCAATTAAAAACAAAAAAGGGAGGATTATTACCCCCTCTAATAGAGAACAACAAACGTTTTTAAGAAATTTTTGCTTTACATTTTAAAAATCTACCTCAAAATACAATTATTGAACGCTGCCTTTCTAGAGCAGAAAACCATTTTTCAGGGGCTTGAGCAATAGCACAGTGGGTAGGTATTTGCCTCGCATGCGGATGACCGGGTTCGATTCCCCCAAGTACATGGTCCCTCAAGTACTGCCAGGATTAGTTCCTGAGTGCAACCAGGAGTAAAAGCCCTGAGCATTTCTGGGTGTGAATCAAAAAGGAAACAATCCCTTCAAAACCTCCTGAACATAAACAAAAGGTATTTGCTTGAGCAAAGACTTATTTTCAAGACCAATGGTTTATTTGGAAACTGGATTGAGAGGTGCCCCACTCTGGCAGGTGCCAGCTGGCATGAGGAATGATCCCTTCTGAAACCTGTAACAATTGACAAGAGCATTTTTGGGCTTGAAGGTAGGGGAGCCATTCCTGGCAGTGTTTAGAGTTTACTCCAACTCTGTGCTCAGGGGTTTCTCTCAAAGGGTGTTGGGGTCAAACCAACACAGATGGGATGAATCTGGAGGTAAGGGGCCCCTGCCCCTGCCCTCCCTCTGGGTTTTCCTTTCAGAGTTATCTGCTATATGGGGTTTGTGAAAGAGCCGCTGCTGGAGGGAAGAAGGAAAGAATTACTGTCTCTGGTCATAGACAAAGGGAGTGCAGAGACAGAGGCCGGACATTGACAAGCCCACGGAGTAAGTCCTGCCCTGGGCAGCTTCCCAGAGGGGATGCTAGAGTCAGAGGAGTGTTTGGGGCTTGGCCAAGGGGGGCACCATCAAGGACCCTGTGCCTGGTTGTTAGCATGCCAGGCCGCTGCCCGGTTGGCTTGGGCAGCTCAACCAACAGTGTGGGTAAAGAGGATTTAATGTCTTGCAAGTTCTGCCTTAGGCTCAATGCTTGAGCTTAAGACACAGGTACACCCGGCAGAGCAGAAACCAGCTTTCCCCGTTGAACACCCTGCATTCCATGGACCACGAGAGCAACTTCCGACCCGAGTCCACCATCCCGATGGAGCCTCGGAGGAGTCCAGAGGAACCCCCCCACACCTTGCTGGCAGCCATTTTCATAATCCACACTCTGCAGCAGGTAAGATCTCCTCTCAGCAGACTAATCCAGTCTCCAGCCCCAGGTTAATCCAGTCTCCAGCCTGGCTTGTCAGAAACCCAGCCTACAAGGACCCACCACGCAGAGACCCGCCATTCAGAGGAGAGTATTTCAAGCGCAGGAATGCTTGAGCCTAAGACACAGGTACACCCGGCAGAGCAGAAACCATTGCGCCGCGCAATTTACCTCCAAATTCAACCCACCCCTCTGAGAGAGTCCCACAAATTAATGAGAATATAGCGCCCGCATGGCAGAGCCTGGCAAGCTGTCCGATGCATGTTCGATATGCCAAATCCAGTAACAGAAATGTTTATTTTCCTGACCCTGAAAGAGCCCTTAATCCGGCAGCAGTAAGAAAGGCAAACAAGCAGTGCCAGACAAAATTTCATGGCCATCCTAGGCTGCCAAAACGAAGAAGGACTAAAATGACTGTCTGTACTTTCAATGCACGTACACTGGCATCGGAAGCATATATTGAGGATCTGATGCTGCAAGCAAAAAAGATCAAGTACGACATCATTGGTCTGACTGAGACGAGGAGGCATCAGTTATATCATGCTGTATTTGACACGGGAGAAGAATTGTTCCTTGGAACATGCGACGAAAGAGGCATCGGTGGCGTTGGTGTCCTTGTCAACACGAACATGGCCCTAAACATTGATTCATTTGAATGCCTTACAAACCAAATAGGATGACTACACTTGAAGAGATGTGGCCCACTGCCAGCAATTTCCATCTTCATTGTCTACGCACCAACATCCACATACAAAGAAGATGAAATTGAGAAATTCTACATGGAACTAGAGGAGTTCTATAAAAAAAGATCACACCTTCTACAAGATCATAGTCGGTGATTTTAATGCCAAGATAGGACCAAGAAGATCGACTGAAGAACTCCACATCGGGACCCATGGCCTAGAATGGAACGAACAGGGTGAGAGACTATCTGAGTTCATCATGTCCACCAAGACCATTCATGGGAACTCACAGTTTCACAAAGCTGAAGCGAAACGTTGGACATGGGAATCTCCTGGCAGACAGTTCCACAATGAAATTGACCACATCATCTTAAATCGACGGTTTTGTCTGACCGATGTAGCTGTCGTCCCCAAATTCCAAACAGGATCAGACCACCATCTCCTTCGTGCAAAATTCTACTTCCCGCAACGGGGAGAAAAGGCTGCAAAGTTTAGGAAGGGAACTACCAGAACAACCACCAACTGGGAACTCTTTGGCACCATTGCAGCAACATGGGAAGATACCACCATTGACGACATCGATGAAGAGAATACAACCGACTGGTTCAGCACCTCCATGATTGTGCAGAAGAATGGCGAGAGAGAGAAAGACACAAAGGACGCCTGTCTTCAGAAACTCTCGAGCTCATTCGCCAACGTGGCAAGGCGCGAGCCTCAGGAGACCAAATGCTAACATCCAAGCTTGCTAAACAGTGCAGAGAAGCGATAAAAGAAGACCTCAAAGACAGAAGAGCAGAAATACTGGAAGATGCAGCAGAAGCCGGAGCAATTCGCACTGCCCGCCTGTCCTTCGCCAACTATAAGACCAAGATGACTGCCCTCCAATGCCCTGATGGATCTATCACATCGTCCAGAAAGGCAATCACGATCACGATCACGATCTTCCCGTTGATCATCTATTTGCTAGAGCGGGCACCAGTAATATCTCCATATGTCCTGTCTCATGCCAGTAGAGCCAGGGGCATCAGCTTGCTACAGGAACATAAAGAGCCTCAAACCATTATATTAGGTCATGAAAATGACCTAATATAATTGTTACTGGAATTTGGCATATCATATACAACACGGAAGCTTGCCAGGCTTGTCGAGGGGAGGGGAAAACTCTTTTAAACACCCCCAAATAAAGCATTTATTGATGAACCGTGCTGCAGGCTTACGCCACCCGAGCCAGGCTGTGATAGGCTGGTCTGCTGGTGGGATTTTTGGGGAGGGGGAGGGGAGGGAGGGGGGGGGGGTGGCGCCCGTGGAGTGAGGGAGCGGTGGTCTGGCTTGTTGTGAGGCTCTGCCGAGGTGGTGGGCCAGGGCTAGACCCCGCCATGCCTCTCGACTGCCTCATGAACGGCTTTGCACAGGGGGAGCAAGGAACAGCTCTGCCCCATGTGTGAGTCTGCTGGACCAGCATACCTGGGCCGGATTGAGGAAAAGCTGCGGCAGGGGTGGGTGTCGGTGATCCGGGCTGGGCTGGTGTGCTGTCTGGTGGAGTTCTGACGAGAGGGAAGTCCAGAAGTGGAAAATGGTGGCGCCGTGGGGGAGGAGCGGTGGTCTGGCTTGTGGGGAGAAGATTATTCATGACTTCTACTCAAATCTCTTTGATAGCCATGTCCACCTGCTCACATACCAAATTCCACAGGATGGATATGTCATTCCCAACATTCTCCCTTCTGAAATCCGACATGCCATCTCGTCGGTAAAGAAGGGAACAGCACCAGGCCCAGACAAAGTCAGACCCGAACACCTGAAGAATCTGCCGTCGGTACTCATCAATACACTAGCTCGGCTCTTCACACGCTACCTGTCCGAATGCAAGGTGCCCTCCCAATGGAAAACCAGCAGGACAGTTCTACTGTTCAAGAAGGGAGACATTCACGACATCGGCAACTATCGCCCCATCTGCCTGTTGTCTGTCATCTACAAGCTGTTTACACAAGCCATCCTGAACAGGATTAGCAGAACACTAGATGAAGGACAACCATGCGAGCAAGCAGGCTTCCGGAAAGGATTCAGCACAATCGACCATATCCACACAGTAACCAAGCTCATCGAGGTTTGTAGGGAGTACAAGATGCCGCTCTGTCTCACGTTCATTGATTTACAGAAAACCTTTGATTCTGTGGAGCCTGAAGCAGTCATCGAAGCCCCTAGCCAAACAGGGTGTTCAAACCCAATACATCAAGATCCTTCGTGAGCTGTGTTACGGATTCACCACCAGGATCTCACCATTCTACAAAGAAGTGATCATTAATGTGAAAAGAGGGGTTCGACTGGGTGATACCATTTCACCAAAACTCTTCAGCACCACCCTCGAGAACATCATGTGACAATTAGAATGGGAAGGAATGGGAGTGAAGATAGATGGTCTGCAACTACACCACCTCTGCTTCGCTGATGACATCGTTCTAATAACACCAAACATTAGCCAAGCGGCACAAATGCTGGCTGACTTTGACCGAGAATGTGGAAAGATAGGTCTACAGCTGAATCTAAATAAAACTATGTTCATGAAGAATGAACTAGTTGCAGAGGCCCCATTCACTCTCAATGGAACAAACATCTCTGAATGCAGCAGTTATGTGTACCTAGGTCGAGAATCAACATGATGAACGACCTAAAACCTGAGCTGCGCAGGAGGAAGAGAGCAGCATGGAATGCCTTCAAAGGCATCGAAGAAATAGCTAAAAGGACAAAGAACCTCCAGCTCTGGGCACATCTCTTTGACTCCACCGTTCTCCCTGCATTAACATATGCCTCAGAGACCTGGGCCCTACGAAAGCAGGATGAGAATGCTATTCAGGTCTCCCAGAGAGGAATCGAAAGAGCTATGCTTGGAATATCACACCTCACTCAAGTGAGAGAAGGAATCCAGAGTTCTGACCTCCGTCGCTATTCCAGAATCATGGATGCTGTCTCGTTTGCCAAGGCATCGAAAATCAGATGGGCTGGACATTAATGCAATTTGGGAGACAACCGCTGGACTAGAGCCATTACCGACTGGATCCCACAGGATGTCAAAAGATCACGTGGCCGCCCACCTACAAGATGGTCAGACTTCCTTGTAAAGACCCTGAAGGAACTGTTTGAGGCTCTTCATATTCCTGAATCAACCAGATGCCATTGGGCTACATTGGCATATGATAAGGTCCAATGGAAATGTTACTGGCGCCCGCTCGAGCAAATCGATGAATAATGGGATTCAAGTGATCAAGTGATCAAGTGAAGTTCTGCTTTTGAGACAAGGTTAGGATTTGATGGAGTTTCCCTTGTCCGCTGCATGGCGGGGCCCTCAGGAAACAGGTGCCGGTGTCTCTTCTCCTCTGTCACAATTCATGGGCAGATCAAATGGGCCGTTTCTGACTGAGCATTCAGCTGTGGTGCCGCTGCTCAAGCAAATCTCCTAATCAGGAGTTTGGTTCTTAAGGAAGCTGGTTACAGGGGATGGATCACTGCTCAGTCACCCCTGTCCTCTGGGGCCTCCTCCTGTCCAGTTCTGGCCACCATAGGAGGCTGTGGAGAAGGCAACTGGACATACACATCCTCTGAGTTTCCATTCTGGCTTGTTTTTATTTGGGGGCAGGAGTGTAACACAGGCCATGAAGAGGGAGGCTGGGCCCTTGGGAGGCAGCAGGAATTCTCACATTGGTACAGAGTAGGCGCCCAGTCTGCCCCACCTGCACTGCTCCCATGGCCCTGCAGCTGTCCCACAGCGATGAGCGAAGGAGAGGAGGCGGTGGAGCCTGCAGTTGAGTTCATGACCTAAGAGCAAGATCAAAGGGCTGGTGCGGGTGCCTTGGTTCCAGCCCGGACTGACCCCGACCCATGCGCCCTGAGTTCCCGGAAACGCCTCGACTCCCCACAGCCCGGACTGACCCCGACCCGTGCGCCCTGAGTTCCCGGAACGCCTCGACTCCCCCACAGGTGCGTGTGTAATTTTTGCGTCTCCAGCGGACCCCAAGCTGCCCCAGGGAAGAGCGGAAACTCCATCAACGGGAACCAAGGCAAAGTGCCTTGGTTCCAGCCGGACTGACCCCGACCCATGCGCCCTGAGTTCCCGGAACGCCTCGACTCCCCCACAGCCCGGACGACCCGACCCGTGCGCCCTGAGTTCCCGGGAAGCGCCTCGACTCCCCCACAGGTGCGTGTGTAATTCTTGCGTCTCCGCGGACCCCAAGCTGCCCCAGGGAAGAGCGGAAACTCCATCAACGGGAACCAAGGCAAAGTGCCTTGGTTCCAGCCGGACCGACCCGTGCGCCCTGAGCTTCTGGGAACATCCCAAAACTCAAAACCGCGCGGACGCCAGCGTCGCGCGACCCTCTCACTACCTACCTTGCATGAGGTACCAGTGAACCTTGGTTCCTACATCCTTGCTACCCACCCAAACTCTTCAAACAGACCAGACCCCTACTAACTGTACTATCTAGTCACCCAAGAACTCACAGTTGCAACCTACAATAGTCATAATGGTAAAGCAACGCAAAAATTCCATCAAGCTCTGTGAGTGAAGTCACTGGTCCAGATGAGTCAAGCAATACCAATGAGTTGCATAACCTATCTGAAAAAGAATTTCGGAAAGAACTGTTAAGGATTCAAAAGGAATTCAAAGAAGCAATGGAATGCAAAATCAATAAAATACAAGAGGACATGATAGCAGAAGTGGGGAAAATGCAAAAGGGAAATGACAGGTATTAAAAATGAGGTAAATGAAATAAAAAAACACAGTGGAAGGCCATCATAGCAGAATAATAGCTACTGAAGAAAGAATTAGTGATCTCGAAGACGAGTTCCAAAGATTCTGTACACAACACCAGAAGATAGAAAAAAAGGCTCACAATTACCGAACAGACAACAAGAGATAATCGGGATGAAGCCAGAAGAAACAACATACGGATCATTGGGGTCCCAGAAGGGCAAGAAGAAAACCCTGATGAAGAAGAAACTGTCAAAGCCATCATTGCTGAAAAGTTCCCGGAACTAAAGAATGCTTGCCTCAAGATCCAAGAGGCCCGTAGAATACCAGCTAAAAGAAACCCCAACAAGAATACTCCAAGACACATCTTAATAAAAATGACAAAAACTATAGATAGGGATAGAATACTGAAAGCAGCAAGATCAAAGAAGGAAATCACATACAAAGGAACATCTCTAAGATTTACAGCAGACTTCTCTGATGAAACACTCCGAGCCCGAAAACAATGGTGGGATATTGCGAAAAGGCTCAATGAACTGCAGGCTTCACCGAGAATTCTTTACCCGGCCAGGCTCACATTCAGATATGAAGGAAAGATACACAACTTCATGGATAAGCAACAACTCAGGAACTTCATGGACTCAAAACCAACTTTAAAAGAAGGACTGAAGGGTCTACTCTAATGCGACCAAACCCATAAGCACAACAAACACAAAAAGAAAGATGGCACAAAATCCAATGACAATAATCTCTCTCAATGTCAATGGTCTAAATGCACCAATTAAGAGACACAGAGTGACAAAATGGATTAAAAAAATTGAACCCAACATTCTGCTGTCTACAAGAAACGCATCTGAATAAGCAGAACAAACACAGACTCAGAGTCAAAGGTTGGAAGACCATTCTCCATGCAAACAACTCCTCCAAAAAGGCTGGTGTGGCCATATTAGTATCAGATAATATAGACTTCAGGCTTAAAAAGGTTAGAAGGGACAACGAAGGCCACTTCTTATTAATTAAGGGGTATGTACACCAGGAAGAAATTACACTACTAAACATATATGCACCCAATGAGGGGTCAGCAAAATACATAAAACAACTGCTAAGAGACCTCAAAGAAGACATTGACAGTAGCACAATAATAGTTGGAGACTTCAACACTGCTCTATCAACGATGGATAGATCAACAAGACTGAAACTCACCAAGGAAATATTGGACCTGAAGGAAGAAATGGAAGAAAGAGAGCTAGTGGATATATACAGGGCTTTTCATGCCAAAAAAGCTGAATACACATTTTTCTCTAGTGCACATGGAACATTCTCCAAGATAGACCACATGCTGAGCCACAAAGCATACCTCAATAAAATTAAAAGATAGAAATTGTGTCAACTATCTTTTCAGACCATGATGCACTGAAAATGGAAGTTAACCGTACACAAAAACAGGGAGTCAAACCAAACACCTGGAAACTGAACAGCTCACTGCTGAACAACAAATGGGTCATAGAAGAAATCAAACAGGAAATCCAAAGATTTCTGGAAATAAATGAAAATGAAGATACCAATTATAAGAACTTGTGGGACACGGCAAAAGCCGTGTTAAGAGGGAAGTTTATAGCCCTGCAAGCATTCATCAGGAAACAAGAAAGGGCCCACATAAATAACCTGACTACACAGCTGAAGACATTAGAAAAGACCAACAAAAGGAGCCCAACCCAGGCAGAAAAAGGAAATAATAAAACTTAGAGAGGAAATCAATGAGTTGGAAACCAAAAAAACAATCCAAAAGATTAATGAAACCAAGAGCTGGTTTTTTGAAAAAATAAACAAGATTGACAAACCATTGGCAAGACTTGTAAGGACAGGGAAAGAGAAAACCCAAATAAACAGAATCAGAAATAAAAAGGGTGACATCACAACAGAAACCACAGAAATCCAAAAGATCATCAGAGATTACTTTGAGAGCCTGTATGCCGTGAAACATGAGAATCTAGAAGAAATGGATCAATTCCTGAAGTCCTATAACCTCCCACGGCTGAAACAAGAAGACCTCCAATACCTGAATAAACCCATCACCATCGAGGAAATAGAAACAGTAATTAAAAGTCTGCCCAAACACAAAAGCCCAGGTCCAGACGGATTCCCTAGTGAACTCTACCAAACCTTTAAGGAGGACCTACTGCCAGTCCTTTTCAAGCTCTTCCAGGAAATAGAAGAAACAGAAACACTCCCAAACAGCTTCTACGAGGCACATATCACCCTGATACCCAAAGCAGGGAGAGACAACACAAAGAAAGAAAACTACAGACCAATATCCCTGATGAACACGGATGCTAAGATCTTCAACAAAATACTAGCAAACAGAATCCAAAGACTCATCAAGAAGATTATACATCATGACCAAGTTGGATTCATCCCGGGAATGCAAGGATGGTTCAACATTCGCAAGTCAATCAACATAATACATCATATCAATAAAGAAAAAATAAAAACCATATGATCCTTTCAATAGACGCAGAAAAAGCATTTGACAAGATCCAGCACCCGTTCATGATTAAAACGCTCCAGAAAATGGGAATTGAAGGGACTTTCCTCAAGATAGTTACAGCCATCTACCAAAAGCCCACAGCAAGCATCATTCTAAATGGGGAAAAGTTGAAAGCCTTCCCCCTGAGATCAGGGACAAGACAAGGTTGCCCCCTCTCACCTCTTTTATTCAATATAGTACTGGAAGTACTTGCCATAGCAATCAGAGAAGAAAAAGGACATCAAGGGCATCCAGATAGGCAAGGAAGAAGTCAAGCTATCATTATTTGCAGATGACATGATATTATACCTAGAGAACCCTAAACTCTCTACCAAAAAACTCCTAGAAACAATAGACGCATATAGTAGAGTGGCAGGATACAAAATCAACACCCAAAAGTCAGTGGCTTTCCTATATACAAATAGCGAAACAGAAGAAAGGGATATTAAGGAAACAATTCCATTCACAATTGTGCCACAGAAAATCAAATACCTAGGAATCAACTTACCCAAGTATGTAAAGGACCTGTACAAAGAAAACTACAAGACACTGCTCCAAGAGATAAAAGAGGACACAAGGAAATGGAAACACATTCCCTGTTCATGGATGGGGAGAATCAACATTGTCAAAATGGTAATACTCCCTAGAGCTCTGTACAGATTCAATGCAGTCCCTATAAGGATACCGATGACATTCTTCAAAGAAATTGACCAAACGCTCCTGAAATTTGTATGGAACAATAAACCCCCAAGGATAGCTAAAGCAATCCTCGGGAAAAAGAAGATGGGAGGCATCACCTTTCCCAACTTCAAACTGTACTACAAGGCAGTAGTAATTAAAACAGCATGGTATTGGAATAAAAACAGACCTGTGGACCTATGGAATAGAATTGAGTATCCTGACACCCAACCTCAAACACATGATCATTTAATCTTTGATAAAGGTGCAATGAGTCTAAAATGGAGTAAGGAAAGCCTCTTCAACAAGTGGTGTTGGGAAAACTGGGCAGCAACATGTAAAAAAATGAATTTGGACCTGTGTCTAACACCATGCACAAAAATCAGATCAAAATGGACTAAAGATCTCAATATCAGACTTGAATCCATAAAGTACATTGAAGAAAATATAGGAAAAACCCTCCACGACATTGAAGCTAAAGGCATCTTCAAAGGTGAAACATCACTAACAAAGCAACTAGAAGAAAAGATAAACATATGGGACTACATGAAACTGAAAAGCTTCTGCACCTCAAAAGAAACAGTGACTAAGATACAAAAGCAGTCCACAGAATGGGAAAGAATATTCACCCAATACCCATCTGATAAGGGGTTAATATCCAGGATATATCAGGCACTGGTAGAACTTTACAAGAAGAAAACAAACAACCCCATCAAAAAATGGGGACAAGAAATGAACAGAAACTTCAGCAAGGAAGAAATTCGAATGGCCAAAAAACATATGAAAAAATGCTCATCATCACTAATCATCAGAGAGATGCAAATCAAAACAACAATGAGATACCACTTTACACCACAGAGACTGGCACATATTCAAAAGAGCAAGAACAACAAGTGCTGGCGTGGATGTGGGGAAAAGGGGACACTCATCCATTGTTGGTGGGAATGCCGGCTGGTACAGCCTTTCTGGAAAACAATATGGACTTTCCTCCAAAGACTAGAAATTGAACTCCCATTTGACCCAGCCATACCACTCCTGGGAATCTACTCTGGGAAACCAAAAATACGCAGCGGAAACACCATCCCTACTTTTATGTTCATAGCAGCATTATTCACAATAGCCAGAATCTGGAAGCAACCAGAGTGCCCGAAAATCGATGACTGGATAAAGAAGCTTTGGTACATCTACACAATGGAATACTATGCAGCTGTTAGGAAAAATGAAGTTATAAAATTTGCCTATAAATGGATGGACATGGAGAAGATTATGTTGAGCGAAATTAGCCAGAAGGGAGAGAGACAGATACAGAATGACTGCATTTATTTGCATGGCATAAATATATATGTACATATTATGATACCAATATCCAAGGTCAAGTGAAACATATATCAGGAGGTCTTGTCAAAGGTGGAGATTATCACAAACGTGTGGGAGTCAGAGTTTAGGTAAGACAGAAAATGGAACAGGGGGCTAATAATAGTCGAGGGTACTAATGCCAACCTAGAACTGAGCATTAAATAGAGGCAAAAGGATACACATGACAACCTTTTAATGTATGTTCTGTAATCCATAGTCTGGAAGGGAAGGAAAAGAGAAAGAGAGAGAAAGGGAAAGAAATAAAGAACCTGCCATGGAGCAGGGCTGGGGAAGGGGGAGGGAACCGGGGATGTTGGTGGTGGGAGATGGGCACTGGTGGAGGGACGGGTGCTGAAACACTGTATGACCAAAACCCAAACATGAACTTTTTAATTGTATATCTTTTTTATTTGTATATCTCACGGTGGTATAATAAAATACCTAAAAAAAAAAAAAAAAAAAGGGCTGGTGGGGGGACAGTGTCTGAGCACGTGTCTCCCTGGCTGGGGTCTATATGACTCTGATGCCTGTCCTCACTCCTGTCCACAGATGCATGGGCAAG